>CM071571.1:14313930-14496730 GCA_036426205.1 Ascaphus truei
AAGTAGTAGTGAGAATGAGTAGGAGGAGTTAGTTGGGAGGAGTTACTGGTGCACAATTATATGGATGTATCACATTGCTTGCGTCTCTGTCCCCGCTTGCACTTGGGAGAGAGTCAGTAGGAGGTGTTGGTGGGAGGAGTTACTTGGTGAAAATGTATAAGAGATTATCACATTCTGCGTCTCTGTCCAGCATGCACCTTGGAGAGTAGAGGACGAGAGGAGGTTTTAGAGTGGGGAGGGAGTTATTTGTGATGAACAGCATAGTATAAGAGATTGTAAATCGAAATTTCTGCGTCCTCTGCCTCCGCTTTGACACCTGGGGGAGGTACAGTAGGAGGAGTGGGGGAGTAGGTGACTTAATGATAATGAATTATCCATCGAATCCGTTGACTGAATATAGAAGTGGGGAGTTAAGTCACGATTATTGGATCACATCTGGCTGCCCCAGCTTCACACTTGGGGATAGTCCAGTAGGTGGAGGTGCCAGTATCACAATTTGGGAACTGAGAGTAAGTTTAGGAGGAGTGGAGGGGGGAGTAGCGAGCTCGGGTAGTTTGGGGAGGGACAGAGAGTTAGGGGTAGGAAGGCAGGAGGAGTAGTAGATAGGAAGGAATAAGTAGTAGGAGTAGTTGGGGGGAAGTAACAGAGGATCAAAAGTATAGAGGAGTGGTGGGTTGGGGGGAGTCGGGGGGAGTAACAGTGAGTAGCTAGTAGGAGTAGTAAACATGGGGCACAGATTATAATGCGAGGTTCTCAAAACATTTCTGCGTCTCTGCCCAAGCTTGCAACCTTGGGGAGAGGTCAGTAGAGTAAAGAGTAGGGAGGAGTTGGGGAGGAGGAGTTACAAGTTATGGGTGCAAGATTATAATAATTCTCGCATCATTTCTTTTCACCATTATTTGCCAAAATAATATCTATATTAAAATCCTGCCATGTATGATGTGGTATCTATATTTTATAAAGTTAAATTCTGATCAGTGTCCAGACAGCTGTTCTTACGTAAACTTAGCTCTCCTCCGGGCGTCTTATAAAAACTTCCCTTAAGTTGATTGATACATAGACCAACTGATTTTATTTATTACATGTTTTGTTTTGTGTTTCGTGACTGCATTCACAGCGCCCCTAAAACCACCGGAATGGATATGTTGGTCGCTGCGAACCAACCCACCGCGCCGTGGCTATCCGCTTGCCACGCGTGACTATAGGCTGAACCCGTTACGGGACGGGAAACCTCGCCCCTTCACATTTTGGCGTCGTGACCTCCTGACTACACTCCCGTCTGTACACAGCCTGTATATACCTTTAGACCGCCCGTTTCTCTCCGTTTGACAGCCATCTTTTAAATGTCAACGTTCCCATCCGAGAACGCTCCCACGTCCTAGACCAGCCGCTCCGATGCGCCATCTTTAAATATCCCACGTGATGGGCGGTTTTTCTGTGTCCCTTGTCCCAAGCGGAGAGAGCAAGTAGCAGTGGACATGGAGTGGCAGGATGGCACGCGGGTCTGGATACGCTTAAACACACACACGGTTGTACCAAGCTACAGGTTTAGTGAGTAAGGAATCAAGCGTTCAGCATCGAAAACATGCAAAAAGTGATCTAAGTTGATTGTCTTGTGTGTTGGGTAAAGGACAGATATCAGGAAAAAAGATAGTTAAGATGAAGTGTGGTTGTAACCAGGAAGAAGATGGGGGGAGAGAAAGGATAGAAGGAGGATTGATGAGGGCGAAGTCGAGGAACCCATGACTCAGCACGAGCCCCCACCCGAAATTCGAGAGACGTTCGAGAGAGAGGGCGAAAGACGGCTATTTGACAGAGTTGAACGGCCCCCGAGTGAGCAGGAGATGAAGGGTAGAGAGAGTGGAGTTGATGAGAGAAAGGGGAGAGAGCCCCCCCAGTGAGGAGGGGACCGCACGAGACTTTGAGCGACCTATGAGTCTTACGAACGAGGGAGATGCTCTGTCGATCATAGATGCGAGGAGGACGGACGATTTGGCTACCTCGAGAGGGGGCGCGCGCAAAAGAGCCTAAGCACTCCGCCGGCTCGGAAGACCGGGGGAAGATGAGCCGACGAGCGGAGAGAAACCAGATGAGGCGCGTAGTCAGACGAGAGCGGGTGAACTGACACGCGGATGCAGAGAGAAGTGTCGAGACGCAGAGGAGACGAGAGCCGAGACCCCAGTGAGAGAGGGAGAGACGGAGGGAGGAGGTTGACGAGAGAGAGAGAGAGAGGGGAGCAGACGAGAGGAGGAGGAGGGGGAGAGAGAGCGGGAGAGAGAGACGGCGTTTGAGGGAGAGAGAGAGGATGAGAGAGGACGGAGCGACGGAGAGACGAGAGGAGGGAGAGAGGAGAGGAGCCCCCCCCCCCCCCCACCCCCCCCCCCCCAGAGATAGAGAGTGAGAGAGAGAGAGATCGAGATGAGAGAGAGGAGGAGAGAGAGAGACGGACGAGGAGGAGGGGAGAGGAGAGAGACGAGACGAGAGAGGAGAGAGAGAGAGAAGGAGAGAGATGGAGAGAGAGAGAGAGAGAGACCGGAGAGAGGAGAGGAGAGAGGAGAGAGAGGAGAGGAGGAGGAGAGAGGAGAGAGAGAGGAAATAGATAATAAGATAGATAGGAGATAGATAGATAGATGACGATAGGATAGATATATAGATAGATAGAATAGATAATAGCATAATAGATAGAAATAGATCAGTCACTAGATAGATAATAGTAGATACTAATAGATTTTTCTATAGATAGAGACATTACGATGATAGTAATGAATAACGATAGAATGATCAGATACTACTAATATAGATACTACATAAGACATACACATAGAATACATAGCATAGATATATAGATAGAATAGATAGATAGAAACGATAATTAGATAGATAGATAGATAGATAGATAGATAGATAGATAGATAGATAGAGATACATAGATAAGATAGATACATAGATAGATAGATAGATAGATAATAGATACAAGATAGATAGATAGATAGATAGATAGATAGATAGATAGTACATAGATACATAGATACATAGATACATAGATAGATACATAGATACATAGATAGATACATAGATACATAGATACATAGATACATAGATAGATAGATAGATAGATAGATAGATAGATAGATAGATAGATAGATAGATAGATAGATAGATAGATAGATAGATAGATACATAGATAGATAGAAATAGATAGATAGATAGTAGATAGATAGATAGATAGATAGAGAATGATAATACATACATACATACATACATACATACATACATACATACATACACAAAACATACTACATACATAGTAGATAGATAGATAAATAGATAGATAATAGATAGATAGATACATAGATAGATACCTAGAATAGATACATAGACTAGATACATAGATAGATAACTAGAATATAATACATAAATAGATACATAATGAAGCATAATACTAGCTAGATAGATAGATACTAGATAGATAGATAGATAATCCATAGATAGATACATAGCATAGATACTACATAGCATAGCTATACATAGATACTATAGATACATAGATAGATAATAGATAGATAGATAGATAGATAGATACATATAATACATACATAGATACATACATTACAGATACCTACATACGAATATACGATAAGCATAGATAGATACATAGATAGAAAAATGAGATAGAGACATAGTAGAGTAGAGAAGAGATAGATAGATAGATAGTAATACATAATACAAATTACAGACAGACGATAGAATACATGGATACATTACAGTAGATCGATAGATACATAGATAGATACATAGAGTAGAGTTACATAGATAGATACATAGGAGATACATAGAGACAATAGAGGGAGCAGAGATAGAGAGAGAGAAGAACTAAGACAGACGTACATAGATACATAGACGATACGATACGATAATACATAGCAGATACATACATAATACATAGCATAGATAGATACATAGATAGATACATAGATAGATACATAGATAGATACATAGATAGATACATAGATAGATAGATAGATAGATAGATAGATAGATAGATAGATAGATAGATAGATAGATAGATAGATAGATACATAGATAGATAGATAGATAGATACATAGATAGATACATAGATAGATAGATACATAGATAGATACATAGATACATAGATACATAGATAGATACATAGATACATAGATACATAGATACATAGATAGATACATAGATACATAGATACATAGATAGATACATAGATACATAGAGAGATACATAGATACATAGAGAGATACATAGAGAGATACATAGAGAGATACATAGAGAGATACATAGATAGAGAGATAAATAGAGAGAGATTGTATATATGAAACCTGACAATTTACCCCTAAAAATAAAACAAATAACTTCACTGGAGTGACTTCTGTATTTGGTGTACAGGCTACAAGAGCAATGCTTAACACTAGTACTAATCTGACTTGGAGAGAGCGGGACATTGCTCAGCAGATGTCATCTAAAAGGGTTGTCATCGAAGTTTTGCCACTTTGAAAAAAAGGTGAAATTGCCCAACTTTGATCAATGTGAACCATTCCGGTTTCTTTCTTTTTTTTTTTTTACATTTTGATCGACGCAAAGGCGAACGTCGTCCAGTTCAAGACGAAACAACCCATCACATGCCTCGCAGAGAAACCAGTTGTACTCCTCAGCCAAGTAGCACAAAACACGGAGGTCATTGCTCTCTCCTCATGATGAGAAACACTCAGAGAGAAACAACCGCACAATATATTTTACATTCCAGAGAAGGAGCAACTGAGAAGCCAGTTTGATAAACCAGTTACAAGTTCTGGGAAAGGAGAGGGGAGAAAGGCCAAACGTATGGGAAGAATTTCCTGAGTTTAGTAAGCTGTGAGGGGGCAGGTTAAAAAAAAAAGCCAAAATATCCCATAAATGCTGTCAAACGAACTTTAAGGAGGCTAATTAGCCATGCAAATTGTTTATATTTTGCATTCTCTTTTAGGTTGTGATTCATTTGAACCCATTTGCTGTCAGGAGTCTGCAATGTATTTGCGCAGACAACCAAGAAATAAGTAAAAGCTGCAGTCGGTCTGGGTGCGCTCAGCAAGAGAGATCGGTTCTCAGCCAGTGCAGATGTGGGGTGCAGTATTTGCAGGAGTGCACTGCTCAGTTTTCAGCACCTGATGGTTTCCTGTTCCATATCCAATTGCTATCCGTCTGGAAAAAAAAGTTGCGTTGTTCAATTATAATAGGGGTGCACAAAGGAGAGACAAAGGATACACTCAGAGGAGTTTGGGGAGAAAAAGAAAGGTAGGATAGAAATAATGAGGATTGGGCAAGAAGATATTCTCACCATAAAGTCCCTCAAATGGCCAAATGTATCATACAAAAAATGTGTCACTGAAGATCAGGCTCAGTCTATAATCTCATAGAAATATTCTATGTAACCCTTCTTACCCGGCTCTACAGGAGTTAACATAGAGTTGAATTGTATACGTGGCATTGCTCAGTCTCTCATAACTGTTCTGGGTGCTGGGTCGATGCAGGCTGGGTTTGGATATGCAGATCAGGGCCGCTGACAGGGGGGGCGGGGTGGGCCGGGATAAGTGTCATTGGCCAGCCAGTGCTGGAAGCTGCTGGGCCTCTGGTTGCCCCCACCGCCAGGCCCCGGCTCTCCCCGGCTTCTGCACCTGCTGTCCTCCCTCTGCCTCCGGTGCGCGCCAGAAGCTGGGTGCACCTGGAACTCAGGCCCAGTTTACAGCACATACTGGCGGGAGAGAGAGGTGGGTCCAGCGTGGGATGAGGCAGCAGCAGCTGGGGAGGGCTGGGCGCCAGGGCCCGGCGGTGGCAACCAGAGGTAAGTGGTAATTGTATGTGGGGGGGGGGGGGGGGAATGTTTCGGGGGGGGGGGGGGGGGGTTGTGTTTGGGGGGGGGGGGGGGGGGGGTATTCGGGGGGGGGGGGGGGGGTAATTGTATCTGGGGCAAGTAGTGGTAATTGTATCTGGGGCAGGTGGAGGTGATTGTATCTCGGGGGGTAGTAGTGGTGTTTGTATATGGGGTGTGTGTAGTGGTGTATGTAATTGGGGGGTGTAGTAGTGTCTGTATTTTGGGGGGTAGTGGTTCTGTATTGGGAGCGGTTATTGTGTACGTACTGGGGGGGGGAGTTGTGTGGGCAGCGTGGAGGGGACATTGTATGGATATTGGGGGGGAATAATATGTGTGGCCAGGGGAGGCGGGGGAGCTTTGAAAATCGTCCATAATGTGGACCATCGAATGGCTACCGGCACCCACTACGGAGGTAAGTACCTCCGGAAGCAGGATGTCCCCAAGGCTGAAATGAATAGGCTTCAGCTTCGGAGACCCCCTGCTTCTATCGAGTATTTAAAAAAAAAAAAATGATATATACAAAAAAACTAAATGCATGAATTGCCTCCTTAAGGCCCTTAACCACTCACATTACTTAGTATTCCCCGGGGGGGTTCGTTAAAATTCTCTGAAAAATAAATATAAGCAGAGTTGTTTTCCACGTCTGAGGCTCCAACCAGGTCCAAAAGAGTCTTCAAAGATAAGATATACGTTTCCTTTTAAACTCACAGCGCATTTCAAGGAGAAAGCTATAAGGTTGCGAAAGCTTTCTGCACTACAATTTAATCTGCAAAGGACTCTGTGGGTTCGCCAAATGTATCGCAACCTACACACATCTACATAAAATAATAACAGCGGGTCCCGCCAAAAAAACCAACAACAAGTAATTGTCACTTCGATAATATCCAGCAAACACAGAGCCGTGGCTGGCTGTGGTGATTACATCACCGCATATGCGGCCAGCACTGGATCTGCAGTTTGCACGCACGCTGTTATGTGCAAGGCACGGTCAACCCCAACATGTTCTGTAACCCCGCATCGGTGCAATTAACCCTCGGTTATTGGACGAGCGAGCGGACATCAACTAAACTTTGTGGCCACTTTGGGTGTGTGGTTTTTTTTTTGCCTGTGTTTTTGTTTGTGTGTTCTCTCTGCCCAGGCCGAACGCCTGGACCGATTCTGGTGACACGTTGAGGGCACCTTTCTGCCGTCCTAACTTAGATCTGGGAGAAGTTTCAACCGAATCGGAGCAGCCCCCATCATGGAATTACATTTTGGTTTTTTGAAGTGATAGAAAATATTAAACAGGACATCTCATCGACCGGAAAACACTAAATTAATTTTTTTGCCACTTGTACTATACAGCTCAATCCCGTTATAGCGCGATCCGCTCTTACAGACTGCGAGCAGATCGTACGGGGGAGCGCTTAGAAAGAGGCTGAGATAACGTCACCGCTACGCCGAGTGGTATAGGTATTTTCCTACCAAACGGGTTGTGACTTGCAGTAATGCTTTCTGATCCTTTCTGAATACCGTGGTAACACAAATGCCAAAACCGTTCGATGGGGTCATGTCAAAACGTTCGTGATGGCCGTGATTTCATCGAAGCTACTAGAATAGGCCCCTTCATCTGTTGAATAAATCTAATCTCATCTACGATGTTGCAAAAGTTTTCTGGAAAACGGATGAACGTGAAAGTGGGGTGCGCCACCAATGGAGAAAAAAAGGAACAGAAAAGGGAACGCCAATAAAAATTTAATTTCATCAGCCATGGTAAAAACAAAAAAGGAGGTAACAGAACCACCTACGAGGGATTTAAGGCTGTGCTGCTTTATATGCACCCAATTGAAGAATATTTTGACACTGTTATTTCTGGGTACTATGTATGGTAGCTATTAGTTATCTTCCATTTTGAATGTTCCAGGCAGGCGTTATCTCCAGTGAACAAAGCCTCGGGACCTGTTGTCCTTGAAACAAAGGAACTTTTGAATTGGAAACTGTATTTTCAGCATTGTCCCTTGTTCCTCTGACCACCATTATCCACCCAGGACTATATACCTTGGAAAACGGATGAGCCCAGTGAGTCGATCAACTGGAAGTTTTTCCTACGCCAAGATCGAGTAGCTGCTGAGGGAATCTGCCAGCAGAGTCATCACCTTGTAAACGAGCTCGCGTGTTTGTTGTAAGCTTTTGTTTATAACATTCCGCCAGAGATATACATTTTTGAAACATACTTTTAACTCATCAGCCATAGTTCCCTTTAGTAATTAAGGAAGCATTTTGTGAAGAAAATCATCTGCTAAAACAACAACAGCTCCACCCACATAGTGCACTCCCGTCCCAAACGATGATCCTTGAAGAACTTTTTTTCTAATGTTGCAAATTGGATTTTCAGAGGGACCAAGATTTAGTGGGAGCTTGAGGGTTGTGTGATGGGATCATGTCAATTGTGATGTCATATATGATGTCATCAGTTATGTAATTGCTGATGTCATACTGTATGTGATGTCATTTGTGAATTGTGTATCCAAACATTGACAAAAACCTGCTCCTTGATCTCAGGAACCATCATGCAAAATTTGATTACGATTAGGGTTTCAACATTTAATTTTTTACAATACGGGTCGGCGAAATGCAGTATGCTTCAAGCTGAACAGTATCTCTTGCTCGAGTGCTTTATACTTTGGTTTTTATCTTCTCTATTCTTGGCCGGGAAGGTAAAGGACACGCACAGACCTACACTGGCGACACACTTTATTCGAGCTCGGCTAGTCCCACGAATTCGGGTATACCCGGGTGTATTGAGGTTTGTGACTGTTTTCTGCCCGAGTGCATTGAGTTATTTTCCGGCAGGGATTGAAGCATTTTATTCCCGTTGGCTGCAATACTGCACAGTACATATATGTATACTGCATTACAATTCATGAATTTATGCCATCTGGTAGACACGCGAAGCATTGCAGCCTATTAAATCCTAATCATTATCATTTAACAGATCAGCCGCCCATCAGCCAGGCATGAACCCAGGCTGGGAAGGCAAATGCAACGGGGCTTGTCAGAGGTGAGGAGCGGCGCATTCCAGGTATCTGCCAGGTACATACCGGGTATTTGCTCGAATAAAGTGTGTCGGTGCAGTAACAAGCAGCGGTGGGAGAAAAAGTAACGCCGACAGGGGCGGGTGTCATGGTATTGTGAGATGACTAGGCAGTGTCCTAACGTTATTATTTTAATAATTTAGTAAGGTGACATCAATCAAAAAAGGTATCACACTCAAGTAGAACTCTATTACGTTTTTATGACTGTAAATTCTACGGTCAGACACTTCACGTCAAGGCACTTGAATACAGGACAATTATGCGTCCTAACTGACCTTTCCGGGTCAACAGGACAAGTCAATGAAATAAGGGACAATCCCGTATATACGGGACGTCTGGCGACCCTAGTTACGTTATCTTCAGAGGTGCACATTTGCATAGCGAATAAACAAACTGGACAAACAACTTCCCAAAATATAGAGCAGATATGCGCAGTACATTTCCGGTGCCTCGCACAACGAAGACGTTAGGGTCTCACCATGGAATACAATTCTGGATTTGGCTTTACCTGTTGCAAGGATGTGGGTACTGCCTGGTACCTTATTTATGGGGCTTCCATTAATGGGGTGCCCAAAAAATTTTAATCTGCAGTGAATGCCGATAATAAAATGAAAGCAAGAGCAATAATTTTCTAACTGGACCGTCCTTCACAAGAACATCGGTGTGGGGAATGTGATGCGCTGTGCGTCTTGCTGCTGCCAGCTCTCTCGCATGCACTTTTGACTCATTCCAGATGTGCGTAAAGAAAAAAAAAAAAAAAAAAAAAAATTTCTCTAAAAGTCATAATTAAAATTATGAGCAGTTTAGATCACAGACGGAGACTACTGGGAAGCTGTGGACGAGTTACCCAGGAGGAATAGCAGGTTACTCTTCAGAGGAAAAGGACGGGACCCCACTCTCTCTGTTCTTAGCAGGGAAGGCTAAATAAGAAAAGGGGGGATGCATTTAGAATCATTTCTTCTGCTGCTGCTGCTTTATAACTACGTCGAAGCCAATTTCACTAGCAAATGGCACAGAGGTAAGAGGGCAAAGTGGTATTTATTGTATGGAATTGTAACGCTTATTTTACTTGGTTGCCCCCTTCTGTAGTCCTGTTTTAATTACTTTCTAAAAACATTATTAGATTTGACTTTAGATAGATGTGTGTGGGTTTAGAGAGAGAGAGAGAGGCAAAGGGCTTTATTCTGTATTGTCCGATGTGGCCGTTCGGGACGGTTTGGGGTGAAAAATTGCCGTTTACGTTTTCGCACGACATAGAATTCGCTCCAATGAGAGAGAGCGAGGTTTCAATGATGTCATTTAAAAACCAGTAAACACGTTGTTGTTGACATCTAATTGTCAAGCGATTCCTGGAATCCAAAACAGACGTTATGAGCCTAATTTAGAGTGTAGACGCAATCGCAAACATTGCTTGCGGTGTTACAATATTAGCGCGGCGCCATTACTATTTCCGGGATTAGGAGCCTATTTAGAGTTAGAAGCAACAGAATCATTAAAATATGATAATGAGGTCTCAGATAAGCGCCATTGGCTGTGCGTACTTTTAACGTCTGAAATTATACGTAACTCTACGCCATACTGTACCTGGAAATTACCCAGCAGCACAAAAATGCTGTACTGTCAGGAGTTATTTTAGGCTCTAGATTAGGGGTAGCCGACTCCAGTCCTCAAGAGCTACTAACAGGTCAGGTTTTCAGGATATCCCTGTTCAGTACAGGTGGCTCAGTGGAAGACTGTGTGTGTTACTGTATGTTATTCTGAAGCGGTGACGCAGGGCGCGCGACCAGCTCGGTCAGAAGCAGCGCGAGGAGTCTCTCCAAACGCTGAGCATTTTAGCACGATATTGAGACTGAATAGAGAGTATTACCCCCCTAGGTCTGGAAGACGCTAGCACAATTTGACACTAGTGCTTTCACTTCCCAATATCTCCTCTCTTGTAGATATGATATATTCTCACCTTTGCTTTGTTACGCTTCACTGCTCTGCTATTTACATCCTTTGGTGCCGGTTTAATCCCTTGTTAGCTCACCATTCATGCCCACTGACACTATATGTAGCACTGTTTAGCACATGCAAATCTAGTTCATTAGTAAGAGATGTGTAGTGGTCCCTCAGGAATACATGAGCAGAGGTTGTCTCCAGTAGAGAAATTGAGCTTTCTCCACTGGAATTCAGTGAACTGTTTTTCCTGCACGTTTTTAGTCTAACCAAATAAATATCAAGTATTATTTAGTGGCTCTTGAGTAGAGATGGGCAATTTTTTTGTTGTTGGAGAATTTGGATCCGCAGCGGATCTGCCAGTTCCTTTGGTCCACAGATTTCAGCGGATCAACGCGGGCGATTCGCGTTTTACAGGTTTTTTTAAATTATTATTACCAGTACACTCTGCAGATTCCACGACCCGTGGACGGATATGTAGCATCCAATCCACGGACTCAGCAATCCCGTGGGGGGTTCTTGGGTTAGGTTCCTTAAGAATCCGCCAATAGATTGCTGAATCCACGGATTGGATTATACAAATCCGTCCACGGGATGTATCTAATGGCGGATTTTTATGAATCTGCATGGATTGAAACTGCTTAAACCCGTTTATGAATTTTACACTGTGAAACAGATTTTGGGGTAACATCAGCGTAAATCAGGGAAACGGATTTGGGCTGATTCGCTCATCTCTACTCTTGAATGCTATGACAGGGATCCGTTGTATACCGTTTGGTCCAAATATCATCTCTAACAGCACCACCCTAGCCAGTAATTATACCAGCAATCATATCTATAGGTTAGAGCAGGTACCCCTTTCTCTCACTTAAATCTACCTGTCCTCTCTGAACATGTCACCTACAGTTTAACTTGCTTATTAATGACCTTGAGGTTGGCATAGAGAGCAAAGTCTCCATCTTTGCTGATGAAACTAAATTGTGTAAGGTAGTAAAATCAGAGCAGGATGTCATTTCTCTCCAGAAGGACTTGGAGAGACTGGAAACGTGGGCAGGTAACTGTCAGATGAGGTTTAATTCAGATAAATGTAAGGTTATGCATTTGGGAAGCAAGAATAAACAGGCAACTTACAAATTAAATGGAGATAAATTGGGGGAACCCTTGATGGAGAATGATTTAGGGTTGCTTGTACACAGCAGGCTTAGCAATAGTGCCCAAAGTCAGGCAGTAGCTGCAAAGGCAAACAAGATCATATCTTGCATTAAACGGGGAATGTATGGAAGGGAAGTAATTATGCCCCTTTATAAAGCATTAGTAAGATCACACATTGACTATGGAGTACAATTTTGGGCACCACCCCATATAAAAGACATTATGGAACTAGAAAACGTGCAGTGAAGAGCCAGCAAATTAACAAAGGGGATGGAAAATGTGACTTATGAGGAGAGGCTAGCTAAATTAGATTTATTTACAATAGAAAAGAGGCTAATGGGAACAATACAAGGAGCTTTCAAAAGAACTATTCATCCCAAGAGCAGTACAAACGACACATGGTCATCCCTTAAGATTGGAGGAAAGGAGATTTCACCAGTAACAAAGGAAAGGGATCTGTACAGTAAGGGCAGCTACAATGTGGAATTCATTACCCATGGAGACTGTGATGGCAGATACAATAGATATTTTAAAAAAAAGGTTGGGTGTCGTTTTAGAAAGGAAATGAATACAGGGATATACCAAATCAGTAAACATGGGAAGATGTTGATCCATGGAGTAATCTGATTGCCATTATTTGAGTCAGGAAGGAATTTATTTTTCCCTATGTGAGACTGCATTAGATGATATTTCTCTGGGGGTTTTTTGTTTGCCTTCCTCTGTATCGCAATACTGTAAATACAAATATAGGATAAGTATCTGTTTCAACCACAACTACTATGTAACTACTGTATGTAACTCCAGTCCTTCGTTCCAGCCTTTCTGGACATCCCTCTGCTATTTGAAACTAGAAAAGTATTTCAAATGAGTGTCATTTCTGAGCCACAAATTGTCTCCGTGTTTTCTCCATACAAAGGATAAAGGGTTGTATCCTCACCTGCATATGAAGATCTGGAGCTTACACTCATAGGGACACACCTTCCCAATGCACCAGTGAGGGATTCAGAGAGCGTGTTTGATATTAGACACTCTCACTCATTATGACAATAACATTTTGTAACAATGCACCAAGTATCCGTTCCAATGTAACATTCCCAGGAGCCTGCGTCACTGCGTCACACCCCGTGCTTTTAGTAAGCCCTTTAATGATTGTGATATCTATGCTGCTCCTCCCATAAATAAGTTGGATTCCACCAGTGGCTCCTGTTAACCCTTTTGCTGTTGGAGGGGCTTGGAAGTAACAGATCTAGTCTTGTCAGTATTAACGAGTACGTAAGGGCTCAGTGTGCTGCAGGCTCCGACCCATCTCTCCTGTGAAACCTTTGGGCATTACACCGCTTACCAAATGGATCCACGCTGGGGAACCCTTGGCACACTAAAAACCATTGACTGGCTGATCTGTCACCCAGTGCCTCCATGGAAGCGGACATGGTGATTGTTGCTATTGTAGATTGATTTAGTATTTAAGTAGATTTGTGTTCATGTCGCTCCTGCAATGTGCTGTATGCAGAGTATAGGCAATGGAATACAGGGAATTATAATACAATACTGTAAGTGCAACACATATCGACGCCGGCAATAGGAAAATGAATCCCTGGCCCAGTACAATCTAAATGGTAGTTTGTGAGCAGTCTAGGAGATTTGGTCGTGGCCGTTTCACCACGACCAAATGACCGCCGGCGTTTATCCGCTGCTCACCTCTCCGCCGGGGCACTCAGCCGCCAGCAGCTTTGTCGCTAAGGTAAGTCACTAACCTTAGTCCTTACCCGAAAACCCCCTAATCTTAACCCCTAATACTAACGCTACCTAGTCCCCTAAAACCCTTAACCGCTTACCCTAAAACCCTTCAGCCTAAGCCCTTACCCTAGCCACTAAAACCTCTAAAGTTAACCCCCTACCCTAAAACTAACCCCCTACCCTGAAACTTACCTTCTTGTAGAAGCCGCCAGCGGTGGAGGGTTCAGAGGCGAAACGGCTGCGGCAGAGTGTCCCCCTGCGACCAACCGCTGGCGGGGAGTTGTTCGTAGCGCAACGGCCACTAACCAAATGTCCCATTCCGGTTTGGGAAACTTAGTGACAATAGGACAAGGTGTAAGTGGAGTAGATGGTAGTGACTAACCATGATGGTGGATAAGCACCTCCGCGGGTGTGGGCAGAAGTGTTCATGAGTCCAGACTATTGAAACGCTTGTTCTAGACTGTATATTTTCTGCTTGATTGGAAGTTAGGGAGAAAAAGTGCCTGGAGTATACCGAGCGTGAGGGAATTCCACAGGTAGGGAATAGCGAGGGGAAGATATTTTAGGAGAGAGAGCAGTAGAGGTGGAAGGACCGGAAAGGAGACAGAACACAGGAGATGAGCGGTATTCGATCACGTATGATACATGTGTGCTGTTGGAACTAACTTAATTCAGCACTGGATGCAGAGTAGAGACGGGCGAAATGGTCAAACTCAATTTAGCTGAATTTCCCGAGCTTTCCACTCGAAATACGTGTCGTGGTGTAAAATCCGTCCGCGGATTGTGCCTGTTTCAATCCGTGCGGATCAAAAACCTGGATTGGATACAATCCGTTGGTCGATTTTACCAATCCAATCCTTGAATGCTGTATCCATGGACTAGAATGTCAATGATAAAAAAAAAATTAAATACAGAAAAGGGGAGTCGCCCTTTTTGAGGTCAATCCTTGGAAATCCGCAGCGTGAAGGAACCGGCCGATCCAGGGCAGGTACAAGTCCGCGGCCAAAATCCGCCCATGTCTAATGCAGAGGAACGTTCAGAGATTGGTCAATGTATCTTAGACCCCAATTATTTGTTTTCAATCGTACTGTTGATTTGAATATTTTCCATGTTTATAGGGGAGGGATACGGAAAAAAGGAAAGGGGAAGGAGTTGCCGCATAAACATGTCGTCATTCTCTTTGCTATGGTCGTACATTTACATACATCCAGTGAACATGGGAAACTCGGGTGAGGAAGGGTGGCAGAGGGGAACGGTATGTGCCGTGAAGGGGGCCCCACGCCCCCCAGCAGTGCATATTTGGGTCATCACGGGGCCTTTTTGAGAAAAAACAAAAATTGATGAAATTCTACAAAGTACACAGTTTTGACCCTGGAAATGTACATTTGTATGTATATTCTGATATACCGTATATATTGCCAACAATGTATGCAGCGCTGTACAGAATAGACCATATAATCTGCCTCTTCACAGACAGCTTAATAAAATGAAAGGGGGTTTTCACACACGGAGCCATTGCATGTCGATTCCTTTTTATTTGCTATCAAAAGTGAAGCAGATCAGTGTATAAAAGTTATTAATGGAAAGCATAAACCTTGGCCCTTGCAGACATACTTACCAGAACACCCTCCTACTGTCTCTGTACGTTCTTCCTACTTACCAATTAGATTGTAAGCTCTTCGGAGCAGAGACTCCTTTTCCTAAATGTTACTTTTATGTCTGAAGCGCTTCTTCCCATTATGAGTTATGTATATGATTGTCACCTGTATTACTGCTGTGAAGCGCTATGTACATTAATGGTACTTCATAAATAAAAACATACATACATACCTACATGCACACATACATGCACACATACATGCACACATGCATACATACATACATACATACATACATACACTCAGCCATTGGATTGACAGCATGGCAAGATATTCAGTGCTTTAATGAACGTGGGGTCATTTATTTTGCAGAGGATTACCGCAGAACCCTCAGCCACCAATGCATGGGTTGTTTTTACTTGATGCAGACACGCTGAGCATAATGAGTTTCAGGCACCGAGGGCGTTTGGCAATAAAACTGCTGCCCTTTTACGAACAGATGTCCTGGGTATTCTGCTTTTGCGAAGCATTAGCAGCCTCGTGACATTTCATGCATCAAATACGGAGAGAGGCCCTGTTAGGAATGGGGAAAGTCAGAAGGAGAAAATAAAAACCACTTCCGTTCCGAGTAATAATGTGCACGTGTGGGGGGGCAATTTATACAGAAGATATGTTTGAGTTTTATCAGCTTTTAATATAAGCCGAGTTAGCAGTTTGTACACAATGTCAGCACGGAACTAAACTGATGCAGGTGTCCATGTGGGTTCCATTTTCAGGCTTGTGAAGTCCTGATCAAAGTTTCGACTGGACAGGTTTGATTTACTAGAAAGTATTCCGTCAGAGCAACTTTGACCTTTTACTTCACATGTTTGGACGGAGCTGCCAGCTGATCCAGCATTCAAGTGATTACATCAGGGGTGGGAAACTCCAGTCCCATAGGGCCACCAACAGGTCCAGTTTTACGGATATCTCTGGTTCAGCACAGGTGGCTCAGTCACTGATTGAGCCACCTGTGCTGAACCAGGGATATCCTTAAAACCTGTCCTGTTGGTGACCATTGAGGACTGGAGTTTCCCCACCCCATGATGTAACATGAATCATCTGCTCAATACTGGGAAAAGGTGCTATAACAGAGAAATAAAAATAAGCATATTTAAACCTTACAATCACATACATTGTACGTTCTTTGCCTTATCCTTTACTTGCTGTTCTTATTCCCATTGTTTGATTTAGCTTGTGTGTTAATTTCACAAAGCACTGCGTACACTGTTGGTGCTATATAAATGAAACTACAGTATACATACATACATACAACCCCCAATAATTACTTGCAAGCACTGATTTTTTTTTTTCTATTAGCTAATATGTTGATTCTTGCCATTGATAATTGTGGATATTCCTTAATGATGCTTAGTGCTGTTCTGTCTCACGCACACTGTGGCAAGTGGTAGAGACAGGCAGTTAACTCACTCCCTGTAGATGCACACAGAGTCCTTCTTTTCTCTTGTTCTTGTATTGTAAAAGGCAACAATAACACAAAAGGGGGGCGCTGGGTAGGTGGCAATGGTAAGGGAGAGGTAAATTATGATAATTCTGCCAGGAGATGGGACAACAGGCTGCTGGTTCCAAAAGAAAGACTTGCTTTCCTGTCCAAGCAGGAACAAGGCAAGGAATATGCCAACTAGCATGGGAGGATAGACAAACCACATCAGGTTTGAGCAAAGGGGGTTTGCCAAGGCAACAGGCTGGGAAGCCACAGGGGAAAGCAACAATGTTGCCACTTACACTGAGGAGTACTGGCTGTCTTAGAACAGGAAAAACATGCAATCTGGTTCCAGGACAAGTGCCTATATCAAATTATTATTTTTCCAGGCACACAATTATGGTACTCTGTACCTTAAAAATATTTGTTGCAGGGTTGAATTTGTGAGCAATGTTTGAATAGGTTTCCCAGTTATGGGGCGCAGGCAGCCAGCCTTTGGGGGATTTTCCCATACACGATGGTTGTGACAGCAACATCTCTGAAAGGATATCTTTGTGCTAACAATGTTGCCTTAAGAGAGGGTGAACCTGGTTCGATCCCAGATTCCACTCTCCTTGTCACCTCAGGCAGGTCACTTTACCTCCATGTGCCTGGGGCACCAACACTAGATTGCAAGCTCTTTGTAGCAGGGACTCGTCGTGCTTGCAAGATTCGATGTACAGCTCTGATTACACTGCAGATAAAACCCGAGAAAAACATATTATTTCACAATGCCAGCATGGCATCTACTGTAGGTCCAGTATGGGTCAGCTCCCTCACCAATCATTTATGAACCCTGCACATGAGTATCCTTCCTGTTGGCCTACTTGACGTCTCACTTTCCTCCTCATATAGGTCAACTACTCTTGTTTCCAAAAACAGGTTCATAGATCAGCAGTAAGGACGCTGCCCTCAGGAAGGTAGGACTTCACACATTCTATCTCCTCCCAGTTGGTGCTGGGCGTTCCCTGTTACAGCGCAGGCTCTGCAGGGGTGTCCTAGTTGTCCTTATTGTGGAACATTCGCCTTATTGACCTCACAGAATTCCCACAGTGTACTAAAGAAGAATGATGTCCATCCCCAAAGTGCTGTCTCCCTCACTGGCTCAAGACGTCTCTTCTTCACTTGACCCTGTTTATCTTGATCTTAATATGTTAGTATATTCGCAGTTTGATATGCACAGACTGATTTGGAGTGGCCTGCTAGCTTCTTCTGTCATCCGTGTTTCCATTACCCTCATGTACGCACTTTGCTTCTGGAAGGATGTGTAATGTGTTGCATGTGTCTTGCTTAATGGACAGCCCTCCTGTCCTAGGGGCAAACTGTTTTGGCAGATTGGATACCAGTGACCTAAGTGCTCTTGGATCTGATTTGTCTCTTCTCTCAAGGCTGCACAGTCTGCATACAATAAAATCGCACATGTTACTGAAGGTCTTTGGGAAATCATAAATTCAGAGGTGCAAATGAAATCAGCCAAACAGCCATAATGATGCGTTTTGTTGGCTGTGCTTTAATAATGATTGTCAAGAGAGAGAGGATTTGGCCTGGGATTAAAGGGGTTACACCCCATTTGGCCACCCTCTACTCTCACCTGGGAAGCAAGGGGTTAACTGGACTGGGGCCCAGTAATGTGGTTTTTACCTTGCTTCAGTATCCAACTGTTTATTCCCCTGTATAAATGTATTGTTTCTGTGACAGTGTCTGCACCACACACACACTGGGGCTTAAGGGGTTAATGAGCTACAGTTTAGGAAAATACAAATGTGGTGTGTCTTTTCAGAAATATCTGGGCTTCAACCGGCTTGATTGAAGTTGGGTGTGAAAAGTACAGAGGGGGTTTGGTGTATGTTAATTGCAGCCTTGCTATGGGCTGGAGGTATCAGGGGTTGTGGCAAAGTTAGACCACCCCCAGATTCCCTGCCAGCCAGGAGCTAAGGTGGGTGCATCTGCACCAGCAACGCTGAGCTCCTCTCTGGTAATGGGGAGGCAGTGGCAGGGAGATGGCCTCACTCAGGTGTCCCTAGGATTCAGGTTAGGATTAGCTAGGGAGAAGCGGAGTGAGGGAAGGCTGCAGGTAAGTAGCCAGCATCAGATCTCAGTGGGAGAAGAAGGGCCAGTAGTAGCCAGGGAGGGAAAACAGCAGGTATGGCAGCTAGAGTTCCCCATTACCCTGGCGGAGCCTCAGGGGGTCTCTCAGATCAGCAACCCCCTGTTGCAGCCTGGCTATGGGCTGGGGGTATCATGGGCAGTGGCAAGCTTGTGCCGACCCAGGGATACCTGCCAGCCAAGAGCTAAGACGGTTGCATCTGGAGAGGTGCCCCTGAGCTCATCCCTGGTAAGGGGGAGACAAGGTCAGGGAGGTAAGTGCACTCAGGTAGTTCCAGTGTCTGGGTTAGGATTGCTTAGGGGGGAGCGGAGTGCAGGTGGGCTGCAGGGAGGTAAGCAGCAGGAGTCATCAGCAGGGGCTGAGGTGCTGGGCCTAGGGGAGGCTAGCAGGGAGACACTGTGGAGCAGGGGGAGATAGGAGGTCAGTCGGGTGTCAGGCAGCTGGCAGAAGCTAGGGATGGGCTAGGTAGGCAGGAGGTCAATTGTTCTGACTGGCCAGGAGTGACCCCCCTGACAGATTCCCCAGGGTTCCCAGAGGAGGGGCTGTGGGTACATAGGCAGCCAGGGAGGAGAGTTAAGGGTATAGCGGAGCAGCTACAGGTGGGCACAGGGCCAGGGCAGGTAGGGTCCCTACAGGATAGTGACATAGCTCTTTCCCAGACTTGGTTGACAGGAAAGCGACGGTCTGTGCTTGATAGCTGGTCTCTCGCTGGTGCAGAGACATGCCAGTCTCTGAGCAGTATGCGGCCTGGTCTGCAGAGATGCCCCTTCACCATGGACTTGGTTCACCAGGCACGGGGTGGGGGGCAGAGGGAGGCAAAGGAGAATGCCCGGCGGCCACGGTGGAGCCCTGCTCAGCAGGATCTGGACTTCACTGTCCACTTTGGCCAGGACAATGTACTGGACAATGCCGGAGGACAATTTTGCCAGGCCAATCCCTCAGGATTTATTGAGTGCTTCAAGGACACCGGTGGTGTCCTAGTGCCAGGGAAGGCAGCTGGGGCACCAGGCACCCATTGAGCAGGGGAGGTGTCAAGAGAGAGAGGATTTGGCCCGGGATTAAAGGGGTTACACCCCATTTGGCCACCCTCTACTCTCACCTGGGAAGCAAGAGGTTAACTGGACTGGGGCCCAGTAATGTGGTTTTTACCTTGCTTCAGTATCCAACTGTTTATTCCCCTCTATAAATGTATTGTTTCTGTGACAGTGTCTGCACCACACACACACTGGGGCTTAAGGGGTTAATAAGCTACAGTTTAGGAAAATACAAATGTGGTGTGTCTTTTCAGAAATATCTGGGCTTCAAACGGCTTTATTGAAGTTGGGTGTGAAAAGTACAGAGGGGGTTTGGTGTATGTTAACACATGTGGCTGGTAGAGACAGCTAGGACCCAGGCTGGGGCATTGGGTGTGAAATATAGCACCGGTGACAAATGTTCACTACACACAGCCCAGCTTCAAAGGATTTCTTGATGGGGGCCAGGGGTGCGGTTACGCAAGGAGATCTCAGAATGAGTGACCTTATTAAATATAAGAATATTATGAGATGTCCTCGGCTGAACATGCTAAGAGTTACATATGTGTAACCGGGGGACCGAGCCGCAAATAATGATTACAGACACATGATGTCTGGCAGGTCCTAAGAGACAGATATTAATATCTCTCTTAATTTTAGTATTACACGGTAATATTTAGTCTCATTGGGAGTGTCATGCGTGCCGGAATGTATTAATATGGCTCGTGTGCCAGTAAGTAAAACTGAACTGAAGTTATGAAGTTATTTAGATAGGAAAAGCAGTTTTTAAACGTCCTTGGGTGGGAGGAGTTTTACTCTGAGGAAAACTCTCAACCTCACCACTGATTTATGAGAGGGGCTGGGTTTAGGTTGTGTTCAATGGGAAATAATTGTATAAGAACCAGGCTCAGCCTATGGCTATTGTCTTTCGTGTCTTTTGTGATTTTCAAGATTGCTGTATGAACTGCTAGTCACGATTTCTGACTATTTCATCATTTCCATCTTAAGTGAGTGTCCATATTTTGTCTGTTATTTGTATATCTCGTGTGTTCACCTTTTTCAAGGAATAAATTACATTTTATCATATCTAAGTCTCGTTCAGTTCAACCCAGTTATATTTGGTGTGTATTATTAATAATATGGTTAGGTGAATAAGTTCGACACAGTAAAAAACAGGTGGGTGTTAGCCCCTTTGCTATCAACTGTGTCCACCGGCGCTCTTAGTAATAGAATTAATATACATACATTGACGCATAAAAAGGAAGGGATTAACACAGTGAAATAAAAGGAGAACAATTGCTAAAAAAGAAAAAATTGATACTTGATACTTAGAAGAATTTCACAAATTATGTTCCCATATATAGAGTCCAATCTTGATTGACAAAAATGGGTATGCAGCTTCTTTACATCTGGAACCAACCTCTGGACCAGGAGAAACTAGAGACAGGGGAAACAAAAAAGACAAAAAGCGCAAGGCCCATAGAGTAGTAAAGTTATGTTTATAAGCAATTAAAAACGGTTATAAACACTCACAAAAAGGTAGTTGGTACAGGCACTTCGGTACTAAGAATGACCGCAGGAACAGAGGCACTTTGCTCGTCTGCTTGTTAGGGTTGCGTGAGTCTCAGCCCCCTTGATTTAAATGAGACAGCCCCAATGTTTATGTGCTTGCACGTAATGCATCTGCCTCCAGGCACATAAACATTGGGGCTGTCTCATTTAAATCTAAACATTCATCTAAATTATATCCGATAAAAGATTTAATTAATTGTAAAACGACATTTGTAGTATATTTATTAGAGTGTGTGTGCGGCCTGCAATACATAGGTAGAACCAAGAGGAGTCTCAAAAACCGCTTTTTAGAACATAGGAATAACATTTTAAAAGGATTAATGACCCACAGTGTCCCCAGACATTTTTATTGTAAACATAATAAAGATCCTGCTAAATTAAAAGTTACAGGAATAGAACACATTGCACCCAATGAACATGGAGGGGACAGGGTGTTAAGGTTGAGACAGAGAGAGACTTACTGGATACACCAGCTTAACACCATGTCCCCAAATGGGCTTAATGAAGAAATTGATATGGCTGCATTTCTATGATCAAACAAATAAATAAATTCTAGAATATCTTAAACATAGATAGTTTTTTTAATAAAATATAAAAATTTAAATGTATAAATATGTGTTTTAACAATGATGTAATGGTATTTGTTTTCAGTGTTCACAGAGATTTTAACGAAGTCTATTTTAAATTTGGTTATAATAAAATAGGAATTTTTAAGCATTGATTTTTATTATTCCCCTTTTTTTGCTACTTTCTCTTCCTTCTTTTTTATCATTCATCAATTGACAATTTAATATCAACAGTATTCCTTGTTCAATTTATACATGAATTCTTATGAGGACACTGGAAACATATACTAAATTGGCACTGATTTAATTAATTAATTGCATTATATAATTAATTAATGCACTATATATACTATTCGTAAGCAACCAGCAATGAAAGTGCGCCTGACGAAGAGGACATAGTCCTTGAAACGCATAGGGCTGACATTGCTCTGGTTGCTACTGATTGTTGGGAACCTACACTAAGTTGCTAGGAAGACGCAGACTGCAGAGTTTCCTGACCGCCGAGTTTGGAGAGGGAGCTGGTGACTGCCCGTAGTTCAACCCCCGATCGACGACACACGCCAGCGTCACGATTCACCTGACGCGGAAGTGAAACAGATCGCCGATCGAGAGGAGGAGGAGGGCTGAGACTCACACAACCCTAACAAGCAGACGAGCAAAGTGCCTCTGTTCCTGCGGTCATTCTTAGTACCGAAGTGCCTGTACCAACTACCTTTTGTGAGTGTTTATAACCGTTTATAATTGTTTATAAACATGACTATACTACTCTATGGGCCTTGCGCTTTTTTCTTTTTTGTTTCCAGTGTATTATTAATAGCCTGTCACAAAGCTACCGTCACAGGCATTAATAAAACTGGTGGCAGCGGCGGGATTGAACTGGACCTATATTACAGTGTTCTGAGGGACTCTGTCATATCGTAGGAACTCGAGAGTAATTGCGAGTTCCTGTGACTAAAGATATTGAACACACAGTGTGCAACATATAACACAAGATATGGCACCTCCACACTGTTCCCCTACTTGTGAGAAGCATTGCCTCCAGAACCAAAGTGCCGGCCATCCATGTGACTGGATCCGGGCACCGAGACCGGAGGAGTGTATCAAGTCGGCGCGGGGACCAGCAGCCGGCAAGGCTGAGAGAGAGGCAGCGATCGGTGAGCATGAAACCCGGCAGGCTGAGCAAAGATCCACAGCTGCAGCCGCTGTAACCATCCAACCGCCCGGAGAGCAGGGAAGGGACCCAGCTCCGGGACAGCAGAGACTTGTGGAGGGAGCGAGTGGTCTTGGAGACCACGGAAGTCTTGCACCAGGAGAGGTAACGGCCGTTGCGGCGGCCCATCCATTTTCCCTGAAAGAGCTAGCACTGGTGTGTGCGTTGGGCAAGACGTGGTTTCCAGCGAAGTGGACACAGTTCATGGGGTTGGTGCCGCACCGACCCGCTTACCCCCTCCCAGAGCCCGGGGCTCAAGCAACTCCGCTCTGGACGCAGCAGCCCCTCGCAGGGGGTCGTCCACCGGCGGCGGAGAAGCTCCGGCAGGTGCTGCGGCACTGCCAACAAACGGGCCACAATAATGCCCGGTGCCCAGACCGTGCGTGGTCAGGCGAAGAAGCCCCTCAGGGCCAGCGCTCACGAGCTGCGGAAGAGATAACCCCATTAGCGGCGGAGAGCGGCGGCCATCCATCAGATCCCAGCGGCGAACCGGCGGCGGCGGCGGAGAAGAAGCCGCCATTCCGGCATCCTGCCAGCGGCAATTTTATTTGAGGGGAGTGTTGGGCGCTGTTGCGGCAGCGGCCTGTTGCTTCCCGGCCCAGATGATGCCGGCGGCGGCCACTCCAGTCCCCCTGCAATCGGGAACAATGAATTTGTCTCTGCGGGGACCAGCGAGGTATGCCAGACTAAGTCGTAGACTGACCCTTACTTATTTTTTCCTATGACTGTACCCTGTTGTTTCACTATAGGGGTGATTGGGGGGTGGCAGGAGATAGAGGTACCAGGGGAGGGGAAGGAAGGGCAGCTTGTAGGGCCGCTAGGCTTCCCCATTACCCTGGCGGAGCAGCCAGGGGAGTCTCAGTTAAGAGCCCCACTTTTGCAGCCTTGCTATGGGCTGGAGGTATCAGGGGTTGTGGCAAAGTTAGACCACCCCAGGGTTTACCTAACCCCGGCCAGGAGCTAAGGTGGGTGCATCTGACCACAAACACTGAGCTCACCTCTGGTAATGGGGGCACAGCTTCAGGAGAGGGGGCTAGCCCCGTTAGCACCCAGCTCTAGTGATAGGATTGCCTGGGAGAGGGTTGGGTAGGCCAGTGGGAACCGGGGGAAGGCCAGCAAGTGATCCATCGATTTCCCCATTACCCTGGCGGAGCAGCACGGGGACTCTCAGTTAAGAGCCCCACTGTTGCCGCCTTGCTATGGTGGAGGTATCAGGGTTGTGGCAAATTTAGACCACCCCCAGATTCCTGCCAGCCAGGAGCTAGGTGGGTGCATCTGCACCAGCAACGCTGAGCTCCTCTCTGGTAATGGGGAGGCATGGTCAGGGAGATGGCCCTCACTCAGGTGTCCCTAGGATTCAGGTTAGGATTAGCTAGGGAGAAGCGGAGTGAGGGAAGGCTGCAGGTAAGTAGCCAGCAATCAGATCTCAGTGGGAGAAGAAGGGCCAGTATAGCCAGGAGGGAAAACACGCAGGTATGGCAGCTAGAGTTCCCCCATTACCCTTGCGGAGCCTCGGGGGTCTCTCCAGATCAGCAACCCCCTGTTTGCAAGCCTGGCTAGGGGCTGGGGTATCATGGGCAGTGGCAAGCTTGTGCCGACCCAGGATACCCTGCCAGCCAAGAGCTAAGACGGTTGCATCTGGAGAGGTGCCCCTGAGCTCATCCCTGGTAAGGGGGAGACAAGTCCAGTGGAGGTAAGTGCACTCAGTAGTTCCAGTGTCTGGGTTGGATTGCTTAGGGGGAGCGGAGTGCAGGTGGGCTGCAGGGAGGTAAGCAGCAGGAGTCATCAGCAGGGCTGAGGTGCTGGGCCTAGGGAGGCTAGCATGGAGACACTGTGGAGCAGGGGGAGATAGGAGGTCAGTCGGGTGTCAGCGCTGGCAGAACTAGGGATGGGCTAGGTATGCAGGAGGTCAATTGTTCTGACTGGCCAGTGTGACCCCCCTGACAGATTCCCCCAGGTTCCCAGAGAGGGGCTGTGGGTACATGGCAGCCAGGGAGGAGAGTTAAGGGTATATCGGAGCAGCTACAGGGGGCACAGGCCACAGGCAGGTAGGGGTCCCTACAGGATAGTGACATAGCTCTTTCCCCCAGACTTGGTTGACAGGAAAGCGACGGTCCTGTGCTTGATAGCTGGTCCTCTCGCTGGTGCAGAGACATGCCAGTCTCTGAGCAGTATGCGGCCTGGTCTGCAGAGATGCCCCTCTCACCATGGACTTGGTTCACCAGGCACGGGTGGGGGCAGAGGAGGCAAAGGAGAATGCCCGCGGCCCACGGTGGAGCCCTGCTCAGCAGGATCTGGACTTCACTGTCCACTTTGGCCAGGACAATGTACTGGACAATGCCGAGGACAATTTTGCCAGGCCAATCCCCTCAGGATTTATTGAGTGCTTCAAGGACAACCGTGTGGTGTCCTAGTGCATTGAGGGCAGCTGGGGGCACCGTGGCCAGCACCCATTGAGCAGGGGAGGTGTCAAGAGAGAGAGGATTGGCCCGGGATTAAAGGGTTACCCCCATTTGGCCACCCTCTACTCTCACCTGGGAAGCAAGAGGTTAACTGGACTGGGGCCCAGTAATGTTGGTTTTTACCTTGCTTCAGTATCCAACTGTTTTATTCCCCTCTATAAATGTATTGTTTCCTGTTGACAGTGTCTGCACCACACACACACTGGGCTTAAAGGGTTTAATAAGCTACAGTTTAGGAAATACAAATGTGGTGTGTCTTTTCAGAAATATCTGGGCTTCAAACGGCTTTATTTGAAGTTGGGTGTGAAAAGTCAAGAGGGGGGTTTGGTGTATGTTTAACACATGTGGCTGGTAATGACAGCTAGGACCCAGGCCGGGCATTGGGGTGAATATAGCCCCGGTTGACAATGTTCACTACAACACACAGCCCAGCTTCAAAGGATTCTTGATGGGGGCCAGGGTGCGGTTACGCAAGGAGATCTCAAATGAGTGACCTTATTAATATAAGATATTATGAATTCCTCGGCTGAACATGCTAATAGTTACATATGTTGTAACCGTGGGGCCGAGCCGCAAATAATGATTACAGACACATGATGTCTAGCAGGTCCTAAGAGACAGATATTATATCTCTCTTAATTTTAGTATTACACAGTAAATTTTCCATTGGGAGCGTCATGTGTGCCGGAATGTATTAATATGGCTCGCTTGCCAGCAAGTAATACTGAACTGAAGTTATGAAGTTATTTAGATAGGAAAAGCAGTTTTTAAACGTCCTTGGGTGGGAGAGTTTTACCTGAGGAAAACTCTCAACCCTCACCACTGATTTTATGAGAGGGCTGGGTTTTAGGTTGTGTTCAATGGAAATAATTGGTATAAAACCAGGCTCAGCCTATGGCTATTGTCTTTGTGTGTCTTTTGTGATTTTCAAGATTGCTGTATGAACTGCTAGTCACGATTTCTGACTATTTCATCATTTCCATCTTAAGTGAGTGTCCCATATTTTGTCTGTTATTGTATATCTCGTGTGTTCACCTTTTTCAAGGAATAAATTACATTTTATCATATCTAATCTCGTTCAGTTCAAACCCCGTTATTTTTGTTTGTAATTATTAATAGCCTGTCACAAAGCTACCGTCACAATGATATAAACTAATCATTGATCAGAAGAGATTTCCTTCTCAGCACTCACTCGATTTTTTCCTTTTATTCTTTCCTACTTTCTTGTGTACCTATTCATACTGTCCCATAAATTCCTGTGCTTCTCTACTCCTTTCCTCCCATCATGTTTCTCTCCTCTCTCCTATGCTCTGTTCTGTTTGCTCACTCCTGATATAAACCAGAGAACATGTTGTATAGGAATGAGTATTAAACAGCCATAATTTTTTAAGTTGTACTATAAATATGACACCGTCTCATATAGTTATGGGATCTCAGCCTACACTCTTAAAATTAAATACCTTGTTTTTCATTTTGAAAGAAAAACATTGTTTATATAGTTGCGTACAATGTAGGCAGTGGTCTACAAAAATACAATGCAGGCAAAATAAAGTACAAACAACGGGGATGAGAACAGCAAGTAAATAACATAAGACAAAGGGAGACTCTACCCCTAAGAGCTTACAACCTAAATGACATGTTGGGGGACTTACAGACACAGTAGTTTTAAAAGGGCAGCTATCCGAGATGTAAGTCAGAGGTACAGTAAAATGCACCTGGAGTCAGTAGTGTACAGTAGGTGCAAATCATTTAATGGGAAGCTTCTTTTAGGAGGTGAATTCTAAACTGCGATTTAAAAATTAAAACAAAAAGAGGCTACATGAATTAAGTGGAAGAGATCTCCGAAGGAATGGAGAGATGAGTGAAAAAGGTTTCAGACGTGGCAGAGGACCACAGAGGCAAAAGGTGCAAACATGAGACATTCTTGTGTAACGAGAGATTCGATTTTACATCTATGGAGGTGCAGAGGAGTGTGGAGCCTTAAAGGAAAGGAGAAGAATTGTGTAGTTTATACAGAGATTAGTAGGAAATAGGGAACTTTCAGGAGCTCGGAACTTGAAGCAGATACAAGTCAACTCAAAATGCTGCTTCTAGAATCATCTGCTGCATTTCTACATTGTAAGGGAAAGAGGTGTGATGCAGGGAGGCTGGAAAAAAGAATATTGCAGTAATCTATATGGGAGTAATAAGTAAGAGGAAGGAGTGTAAGTTTGCAGTGTTGCAAAGGAAGTAACAACAAGGTTTAGTAACAGCGTTTATATGAGGGTCCAAAGAGAGAGAGGAGTCGAATGTAACCCTTAGGCAGAGTACTTACAATACTGGGTGGATAGTGGTGTTATTGACTGTAATGGGGAAGGAACCAATGGGACCTGGTTTTGGAAGGAGTATGGGGGGCTCTGTCTTAGATATATTAAGTTTGAGGGGATGAAGGGCCACCCAGTCAGAGATTGCTGATCTATGGTTTGTGACTGGGCTGGAGGTGTAAGGTCAGGTGCAGATCAATATAGTTGTGTGTCATAAGCATAGACATGATAGCTGAAGCCAACGGAGATAATGAGGTCACCCAGTGAGAGTGAATATAGAGGGAAGACTAGGTGACCTAAAACAGAGGCCTGAGGTACATCAACAGAGAGATCTATAGAGGAGAAGTTAGCGAAAAAGACACAGAGGGAGCGGTGAGAGAGCAAGGAGGAAAACCCAGAAAGGGCAATGCCGCAGATGCCATGGGGCACTGCCATGGATGCCATGGGGCAGTGCCATTGATGCCAAGAGAGTAAAGAATGTGCAAGAAGAAAATGGTGGTTAAAAATATCAAAAGCCGAGGAGAGGTCAAGAAGGATCAGACGGGAGTGGTTTCCCTGAGATCTGGTAATATGGAGATCATTAGCTACTTTTGCAAGTGTGGTTTTAGACACAGGGAAGGGACCCACCCGGGAAGGGACCCACCCAGCATTAAACTGTTTTAAACAACACGGCAACCCTGCAAACACACTATCCAATGGTAATGTTGGTCAAAACACAGCATTTCTTGCATTTCCAGCTCAGTTCTGGGGAGTGATAGAAAAAAAATCATCAAATAAATGAATTTGGGTACGATGCCAGTCCATTTATTGCTCTGCCCTTTCAGAATTTGCTCCTGTTGCCACTAGAGGTGTTTCCTAAGAAGAATCCGGGGAGATTTTTAGGCTAATACAGCATTTATCCTAAAACCAAAGAAGGGTCGTTAAATTATACCATTGATAAAGATCTATGTAAGGTACAATAAGAATAATTTGACATGGGCAATGCAAATAGGAATTGCGGGCAAGGGGCGCTGATTACCAAAGTTGATGTCGAAGTGGCATTTATACCATTTCCGGCCTTCAGCTCTTTTGTGCGCTGGTGCCTAACCGCAGGCAAAGGTCTCAAAGGTTCCTGTTGGCAGGGCTCCCAAGTTTAGACACGTGAGATTAGTTATATCCATGTTTAACCATTTTGGTGTCCCAATCGCAAAGGGTTCTGCTGGGGGAAAAATGGCGGGCCCACGCTGGTTCAGTGTCATGTGTAGGGAATGACATTGATATAGCCATGGAGGACAGATTGCCGCAGGACAAAGTGTTGAAGCGCAAGGACATTATCAAACAGTCTAGCAGGTTGGGTAAGGTAACTTTAAAACAGATGCAGTTTGATCATACCCATGTGGAGAATTTTCAGTGGCAGGTTAGAGATATCCACAGCGGGATCAAGAGGGACCACCATGGAATAAAGCTAAGTAGGGAGCTCATGGAGAAGCTAGCAGTATGGCCGGCAGTTCTGGGGAATTTTAACAACAAACATTTATGGCAAATTGAGTGTTAATCCAATAACAAGTTGCAGCTTTACACATACGGCAGATAAACCAGAAGCTCTAGATACAGTTCTTCCTCCATAACGTTGCGAAAGATATGCCTTTTCCTCTGACCCTCTAATGCTTAAACTATAATACATGCCCTCATTCCCTCCCGTCTTGACTATTGTAACCTTCTACTGTCTTCTGCTGCTAGAATCACTTAATTCTCTCCTCTCTTAAATCTGCCTTAGCGTCTCTCCTGCTGAAATCCCTCTCCTGGCTTCCTATTAAATCCTGTATTACAAATTTATCCTTCTCTCTTTTAAGGCTCCTATCCTCCGGCCCTCCTTATATGGCCGTAATTTCTCACCATACGCCTGCCCGATTCTTACGTTCTGCTCAAGGATGCCTTCTACCTACCCCTTTTGTATCTAAAGCCCTTTCCCGCCGAAAACCTCTCACTTATGGCCCAAACCTCTGGAATGCCCTTCCCCTTAAATCTGTCCCTCTCTCTCCACCTGTTGAGGCCCATCTTAAAACACACCTCTTCAATAAACCATTTGGGTAGCTCCGTTGGCTGATACTATGCATCTCCCACGACTCCTTGCAGATGCACTTACCTTAATATCCTCCTACTGTCTCTGTAAGTTTTCCCTGTTTACCACATTGATTGTACGCTGTTAGGGATAGGGACTCCATCTTCCGAATGTCTAGTTTTATGCATGAAGGGCTTATTCCAATTATCTAACATGTATTACGACTGTATAGCGGTATGTACATGAAGGCGCTACACAAATAAAGATATACGTACTGTACATACATACATCTTAAGTACATGAGAGTCCACTTAGCTAAAAACTACCAGACATCATATAGATATAACTATCCGAAACTCTTCACCCAAATCAAAAAGGACTTACTTTCCTGGAATACTGTAACAACCAAATCTCATGTTGGGTCATATTTGTAAAAATGAACATCCTACTAAGAATATTACATTATTTCCCAGCTTTCCCAATTCAGGTCCCAGCAAAAAAAATGAAAAGATACTCAAAAAAATATTAAAACATTTATATGGATTAATAAAAGACCTAGGGTGGTTAGATCCGTATTACTTCCGTCAAAAAACAAGCGGGGGCTTGGAGGTCCCAGAGATTAGTAGCTACTATCTAACTTCATATATTAGACAAATCTCATCTTGGGAAAATGTCTCAAATGCTCGGTGGACATTGAAGCAACTTTCTCTGACCCATTCTCGCTTCCAGCACTACTGTCCCAGGCTAAGGAGGCTCCCTCGAACCAAAGGGTTCTCTTTCCAGTTATAGATGTCACATTGCAAACCTGGAAATATGCTCATCTCAAATATAAACTATTATCCTCTCCATCAAAATTGACACCCCTCTTTGGAAACCCATACTCCCCCTCCCCCCTCCCCTCCCACCCTCCGGGACTGACCGCGAGGTCATTTGACCTCTCAAAAAATAGGGAAATTTCAGATTTTAATGCAATCTGCAACGAATACTCCCTTCGTCTGAAGTATTGGCAATAGGAGCACAGCCAGAATCTAGGAAACAAATATTCGAGGGCAACTCCAGATACTTTTTATGCTATTTATTGTACAAACAGCTCACACATGGCAGTGTAAAAATGCACCAACGCGTTTCGTCCAAAGGGACTTTTCAAGGTGTATTGAGGTACCTGCAAGTAAACCATTTTGTGACTAACCTGTCTCCGTCCAGAATGTGCAGTGTTTGAAAATATTTGTAGAAATCAAAAAATACCAAAAGGGGTTAATCTCTATATTATATAAAGAATTGATCCCAGACAGAGAACTTCCTGCTCATCCTTCTATGTCTACGTGGGAATCAGATTTCCAGACAGAGATCTCACATGATGATTGGGAAGACATATGGGAAAGGGCATCAAAAATGTCTATTTGCACAACTACAAAAGAAAATACTTATACAAAATATTTAGGTCGCACTTAACCCCCCCAAAAACGCATTATCACATTCCCTGGGGTAACAGATCTATGTTGGAGGGGCTGCCGACTAAAAGGGGACGTGGCCCACATATGGTGGACCTGTCCTACGATACATGCATGCTGGTAGAAGGTAATCGATCTTATGCAAGAGGTCACAGGAATAAAAAATCCTGGAGATCCAGTTATACAGTGGTGGTGTTGGCTAATCCAATTGAAAATATAAATCCACCCTTGAGGTCTCTAATTTCATATATTCTGACGGCAGCCAGGTGTAACATAGCTTCGTAAGGGAAGAAACGAAATGCTCCAACTATGTCCGACCTCGCATGGAATAAATAAGGTTATGTTAATGGTGAAGCTTGCAGCATTCCTAAAACATAATACGCAGATATTTTACAGGACCTTGGACCTGTGGACCATTAATCTAGCCTTTTAGCAATACCCCTCCATACTTTGAATGGATTATGACTCCCAAACTGACTGGCTGAGATAATGATTACTTTCCCGCAAGATGATTGACTGCCCCGATTACTCTCGACTCTTTTCACACCCCTCTTGGAATTATAATATGGTAGATGACACTATTATCCTCAACTAGGATGGATCATAAGCCTGCAACTGACCGCTGATTGGAAGACTTCCATCCTCCCTTTTTCTCTCTTCCCCCCCCCCCTTTGTTTCCCCCAAACATTCAGACTTCAATCTCTTAAAGCAGCAGTCCAAGCTGTCAGGTTTTGTTTGTTTTTTCCCCTTTAATACTGTATGTGCATCAATACAATCCACACAATTATTTTTAAAAGGTCACATTTCTTTGACCCTCTGTTCCATTGCTAATTCCAACTGCAGGTCTGTTTGTTATCTCTGACAGTTACCATTACCACTCATTGTTATAACAGCAATATGGGGTGACTCCCACCCAGACACCTTCTACTGTAATACATTTTTCCCCCCAGCTATGTATTATTTCATAGAGTTTGCTCCTCTCATGTAACTATTAACTCAATCTAAGTCATGGAGATAAACTATGTATATCCATAAAGCACCAGAAAGTGCAACACTAGCTAATTAAAGCCCATTCACTTTAAAGCAGCAGTCCAAGTGACTATTTTTGTTTTTCCCATGTAATATGTGCATCAATGCAATCCACACAATAAGTAATTATGTAAATTGCCGATCGATCCGGTCTCCTGCGATCAATTGCCGAAGATTGGGCTCGGGGGTTCACTAAATGGCTGTCAGTGCAGCAGAAGAGGACCAAAGATGCAAAGTTCTGTGGGGGATGTCATGTGACCAGGCAGTCACTAGATACAATTGTGCACTGCTAGAGAGAGGGCAGGGCTCAAAAAGGGGTGTGCCAGAGCCTGTTTAGGAAGAGGAAGGGGATGTGACTTTGTAAATGGTTGCTATAAAAACAAAAAAGCTTGTTACATTGTAATACATAAAAAATGTAATTCAGAGTTGTTTAAAAAAAATGTTACAAGTACGTTTTCATTGTACAGAACCGATTTATCAAAAAAAAAACACACATGTAGGATATTGCTTGGTCTGCAGCATCACTGGGCTTTTCCTGTATTTCAAATTTCCTGTATACTATGGTTCCGCGTATGGAATTTCTTTTGGTACGTTTTTCCCCATCCCTTTTCTTTTTGTTCTGTACCCCATTCAAATGATTGGAGCTGAAATCTTCCTGATCAAGGCTTCACAGCATATCCGTTAGGGCTAAAGTAGCACCCATCGCCCTCCCAGTGTAATAAAGTATCCAGGTAGGGTGTATCAGTCATATATACAATGCTTCCATTTAATTTATGTTCTGCTTCTCCACCCCCCAGCACACTGGCAGCACTTGACACCAAACCACGGCTTCTACATGTGTCTGTGTGTCCAAGAGCCACAGATCTCACACTTCTTGCCAGCATCTTGAGAAAAGTCCAAGTATTTTAGAAAACCTGGCACAAATCAGTAGCCTCTGAAAGAGGTAATGGAAATTTGCCACCAGCCAGCCAGCTGAAATATTTTCGTAGGCGATGCTAAACTATTTTTACATTCCTTGCTTGAGACTGGAGACAGCACAGCATGCATGTTATTTCTAACTCTGCTCTCTCCCCAAGTGATGAAGCTCCTTCCAGTGGTCAAAGGGGTTTAAATAACAGTGATGGTGGTGTACCCGACTTTAATGGATTCTACGCCAGAGGGTCCAGGGTTTCAGGATATCCCTGCTTCTGCACCGGTGCCTCAATCTGTCCCCTGCTTCAGCACAGGTGGCTCAATCTTCGACAGAGCCACTGATTGAGCCACATGTGCCGAAGCAGGGATATCCTGAAAGCCTGACCTGTTGGTAGCTCTTGAGGACTGGAGTTGGCTACTCCTTATTTAACATTGTGGAAAAGCTGTCAACCTCATATATTAGAAAAATTGATACAATATTTATTTGCAGAAAGAGGGCGAGACCTCTACATAAATATGATATATATATATATAATATATATATATATATATATATACTAGATACCTATATCATATATAATAGATAGATATATTAAATATATATATAATATATTATCAAACTGAAAAAATGTGTGTTTGTGAGTCCCTGTAGTACAATTTGATTTGTCCTCGTCCACCGCCTCCCCATGGCTCTCATTGCTGGTGTGTCTCCCCCCCCCCCCCAACGGCTCTCATTGGCCGTGCTCCTATAACCCGGGCTCCCCACCCCCAGGAACACTGCTACTGCTGCCGACCTGAGGTTAGGAAATGAACGTCCTGGTGGTGGTGGGTGGTGGTGGTGGTGGTGGCAGACTGTTCGGCGTGCTGTTGCGTCTTTTGATTGATGGTGATGTGCTTGCTTCTGTGGTTGACTGATGTGTGCTAATGCGGCTAGGAGGCGGGCTTAACGAGATGTGTGGAGTATTTGCCCCCCACCACCAGCTCCATTTCCCACCCCCAGCAGGTACTCGGCGTCCTATATATAACCATTGACAAGACGAAAAGATAGGCAAATGCAGAAAGAAAGACCAGTAAGAAGGGTAACACAGATAAAGAGAGACACCCAAGACAGCCACAGCCAGACAGTAGAAGCTTCATGTTTTCCAGAACCACAGACTTCATTTTTGCCCCCCCCCCCCCCCCCACCAGTGCACCCCCCAGCTGTTTTTGCCCCCCACAGCTCTGCTTTTGCCTCCCCCCACGCTCACTCGCTCCGCTTTTGCCTCCCCCCAAGCTCCGCTTTGCCTCCCCCCCAGCTTGTTTTGCCCACCTCAGCTCTGTTTTTGCCCCCCAGCTCTGTTTTTGCCCCCCAGCCTCCGTTTTTGCCCCCCCCCCCCGACACACACAGTGACAGACACACTGCCACACACAGTGACAGACACAGTGACACTCCCCCCCCCCCCTTTCCCTCCCCCCACCCCCCACCCCTGCCTTCGCCTTTCCCCCCCTGCTTCACCTTCACCCCCACCCTGCCTTCTCCCCATTGCCCCTTCCTTCCCACCCTGCCTTCGCCTTCCCCCTGCCTTCCCCCTTTTCTTGCCCTCTGGTGCCTTCCCCCCCTAAAACCTTTGCCTTACCCCGCCCCTGCCTTCCCCCGGCCTTCTCCCCCCCCCCTTCCCAGCCCCCTCTCCCTCCCCGCCTTCCCCCGCCCCCCTCTCCCTCTCCTGGCTTCCTCTCAAATCCCGTATTACACACAAAATTCTCCTTCTCACTTTTAAGGCTATACACTCCTCTGTCCCTCCTTACATCTCAGCCCTAATTTCTCGCTATATGCCATCCCGACTCTTCTCAAGGATGTCTTCTCTCTGCCACTTTTCATATCTAAAGCCCTCTCTCTTCTTGAACCTCTCACTCACTGCCCCAACCCTTTGAAATTCCCTTCCCCTCAATATCCAACTAGCATCCTCGTCTATATCCACCTTTAAGACCCCTCTTAAAACATACCTCTTTAACGAAGCATATGAGTAGCTCCATGACTGGTACTATACACCTCATACACTGACCTTGGCCCCTTGCAGACCCACTTACCAGAGCAGCTTCCTACTGTCTCTGTACGTTCTTCCTACTTACCACTTAGATTGTAAGCTCTTCGGGGCAGGGACTCCTTTTTCCTAATGTTACTTTTATGTCTGAAGTGCTTATTCCCATTATGTGTTATAATATTATATTGCGTGTATTATCTGTGAAGCGCTATGCACATAAATGGCACTACATACATACATACTCTGAGGTTATAAATAAATACTCCCTTCTTCCTAGTACCATCTCACTTCTGGCTCCTTGTCAGGAGTTGGGAAGAAGCGTGTCTGCTTGTATTCAGAGTTTCCTTCAGTAGAAATATAGCAACCTCTTGCTAATCACTTCACAATTATAATGATTAACTTTTTAGTAAAAACAGAATATTCACTAATAAAATGAGTGTTCCCCCGGGCCCTGGGGTTTCTCACACATTTTCTGGCAAACACAATTTTCTGGTGTTCTTTTGTTTTTCTTTGATGAGTTTGGCATCAGGGTTAGTGCGAAGTTTAGTGTTACTGAGCTAGTGTTTCTGTCTCCTGACGAGAGCGTACGTGTCCAGTGAGAACCAGGAGATCGGGAAAAGCGAGCACAGCAAACGCTTAAAGTGTCGCCCCTTTTTGTCCAGGGTTGGATACTTAGGTGTAGATCCTCAGAAGTCCGTTAATGACTTAAGCTAACGTCTTGGTTGGAGACGAGTACACGGGTATAAGGCCTTGAGCACACACAGCGTTACAGCACGTGCGCACGTTTTCGTGCGCTCGTCACCGACCCCTGGCGGCCAATGGTAGTGATCATTGTTGATAATACCGTTGGCTGCGAAGCGCGGCGGTGTCGCTGCTGCTGTAGCTGGAGTCTTTCAAAACTGTGATTCCTGGCTGCAGCAGCGCGACGTCAGTTTCAGCAGCCAATCAATGCACAGTGAACAGACTCGGCAGCTCCCCACACACACACACACACACACACACACACACCCACACACACACACACACACCCCGCTCCCCCCACTCCCCCCGCTCTCAGGTCCCCGCTGTCCCCGCTCTCAGGTCCCTGCTCCCCCCCACTCAGAGCTCCCCGCTCCCCCTGCTCTCAGGTCCCCGCTCCCCCGCTCTCAGGTCCCCGCTCCCCCTGCTCTCAGGTCCCCGCTCCCCCCGCTCTCAGGGTAGGAGGCTGAGCGCGTCACGTGGGGGCGTAGTGTGTCGGATCATTCCGTCTGCTGGGGATGTTCACACATCGCCCAGCAGACGGAGGCGCGCGCGCACATACGGCGCCGCGTAGCGCTGTGTGTGCTCCTGGCCTAACCAGGGAGGCATATATTGGGGAAGATTAACCTTGGCTTTTATTTAGCCCGTATATTCAAACAATACATCTATAAGGCAGGACACACATAAACAAACAGCCTATCCCCCTGTACGGGCTGACTCGCACTTCCCGGTCCCTATCTGCAGGGCTGGGAGGATAGGCTTCTTACCAGCCTCTGACCCAAAGAGGTACCTGTTATCAGGGGCTCTTTTCCCTCAGTCCGGGTCAGGGTTGGTGTCCATGGGGACCACCCTCTGTGTGTTCCAGTGACCGCTGTGTCTTGGAACAGAGGGGCTGGTTCCCTGGGACCGCTCACACGCTGCAAACACCTTCCATGTGCTTTTCTACCTGTCTGATGAGCCGGCTGGAGACTGATTAATTATCTGAAGCTGCCATTAACCAGCTCCCTGCTGGACTCATCAGACCAATACAGGCTTTCTATTGAAGCCCTTTTAGACCGGGGTTAAGGCCGTGTCAACGTCTCGTTAAGGATCTTCAAAGCTCAGTAACAATGGGTGAAGTGCTGTTTTCAGCCGTAAAGAGCCCTTGTGTTACTATACCGGACTCCATTGTTAATGATATGCAAAAGAGGCGTTCCCTCTAACAGCGCATATCCCCAGAGCTCCGTTACAGTTACCGCAGGGATTTAATGTTACGTTAGTTAGGTCAGAGGTACAGGTGCGTTACTCACATCCAGACCCAGGAACATGTCTGTTACAGGCTCTGGATAAGTGTGAGACCGCAGTTGGGTCTGATTTAATCATCATGTTGTTATTTAACCAGTTCGTTTTCTCCCCAGTCGTCTCTTTTTTTACTTTAATTAAACACCTATTTGGGGGTCTTAATGAGTAGTAACGCCACCTTTGGGTATTACAGGCCGAACGCCATGTTATATGAAGCTGATGTAAGGCATTGCTGACATCACACGGCGTGAAGCCTATGCTAATGAGATCACTAACGCCCATCGGTTTTGCGTATATTTAGGTTTGAGGATTTCCGTTAAACTCGGGGAAGATAACGGATCTGACCTATTTAGGTATCGTCTCGTTAGTAGCCCATATTTAACGGAGCTCCGTGTAGCTACACCTAAGAATGTATCTCAGGTAGGCTGCGGCCATAGTGCAGCAGATGGCGCGAGCGCTGAAAACAAACAGTAGTACTCCGATGCGCATGTCTATAGTGAGAGACAGCGCGACCAAAAGCAGAAGAGACAAAAATGTTTGTATTTGCTGCCCGACGGCCCGGTCAGCCAATGAGTGCAAACCGCTCACGTGATGTCATGGGCACGCTCCCCCCTGGCACGCCCTCGCCACGCCCCATTTCACGCAAACCTGCAGGATGCAGATATCGGCATGCACAGGCGCGAGTGATGTCACGCGCACGCGCGCCTCTACTATGTCCGAGGCCTTAGAGAGCATATCTTATTCACTAGAGAAGGGAGATCAGCAAACTTTGGGGCGTTACAATACATGTATTTATAAATTAAGAACAATGTGACCGTGTTTAAAGTCACTCAGTCTGGTATCAGATCAATCTAGCAATTTCCACTTGAAAAATGGCAAAATAAATGGTGAGTGTGCCAAATATTAGCCGACATTTCTAAAATTGTCACGTTTCGTGACCTGTGTAAAAATGGGAAAATGGCAAAATCAGTATCCCACTCAATAGTTAAAATAGGCTGAGCAATTTTGCAGGATTGGGGGTGACTTTTGTGTTTATGAAGCTATTCATGAAGTTTGAAGATGCCGAAGAAACATAATTAATGTTGATTTTTTTAACATTTATTTAAACTTTTGTGTTTCTGTAAATCTTTGCAGAAACTTTTTTGCCAGCATGGAAATCTTTTAATAAATTTGCATGAACATTTGCAAACGATATATAATATTGTAAGTAGCAGAACTGAAGCACTCTGACCCCTTGCATGTATCGATGTATTTTATTCCCCTCCATTACAGTTGCCCGGTGTCCAGTATTGAACCGGACTGTCCTGCATTTGGACACTCTGTCCAGTAAAAAATTTGAGGTAATACTGGACATGTATGTGTCCGGTATTAGCTCTCTGGACATAGTGACCAGACCGACTTGGGGGGGCGTGGGATTTTCCTGAGCGGGAGACAGCAGGACAGCTGCTAGGGGGCTGGGCAGCTTCCTCCATCCTGATTGGCTGCTGCTGGGTAATGCAGCCAACTAGGAAGAGGTGTCAGGAGCCTGGAGGTGGGGCCAAGGTGATGAGGAAACAGCATGGAGCGGTGAGAGGTGTGTGTGTGTCTCTCGAGCACGTCGCACCTTTCACCATTGTGTCCAGTATTTTTGGAGAAGCCACCTGGCAACCCTACCCTCCATCCACATGAATTACACATTCATTCTTCACTCAGAATGGGCTTATTCCTCCTGGCAGATCTTATTTAGCATGGAGTGCCAACAAAACGCAGCTTCTGTCCAGGGATTTCCACTCCAGCGGCTAATTTAATCCAAGCACTTTTCTAGGGGAACGCCCAGCACGTTCCATGGGACACTGCCTATATTTTACAAACACAGCAATGTATACACAAATGCATGCAGGGTGCCACATTTATCGCACTATGCCAAAACACACACTGATGAATGCATACACAGAGCTGTTTTACATACACGCAGATGCACAGACAGACTACTTTTAAAATTAGACACATATTCCATGATGCACGTCAGCATTTTTCTAAGGACTCATACATTGGAACATACTGATTTTGTTCCATGCATATGTTTTTTATTTTATTTTTAGATCCCTGGCTACAAAGAGACGTTTTAAAGAACAAAACTGGGGTGTAGTGCTTTCATAGTACTTTATTCTCTGCTAAATGTGCTGGTGTTTTTTCAGTATCGGTTTTGCCACAGATATGCAGCTAGGAGATTAGGATAAACCAAACCCAAGTCCCATGGAGTTGTAATCTCATTTATTGGGGGTTTGGTATTTGATTGGTGTTGTCCATCCCAGGGGTGCTCAACTCCCATCCTCAACACCCCCCCCCCCTCTCCCCCACCCCCAACCAGGTCAGGTTTTAAGGATATTCCAGCTTCAACACAGATGGCTCGATCAGTGGCTCAGTCTTCGACTGCATCACCTGTGCTGAGCCTGGGATATCCTTACAACTTGACCTGTTGGGGGTCTTGAGGATGGGAGTTGAGCAGCACTGGTCCATCCATCCTATAACCCAAATTGACCAATGTCATATAGAAGTACTGTAGAAGGATAGACAGACAAACAAGGAGACAATATATAGCTATATAGATGGATACATAGATAGAGAGGCAGACAAGGAGAGATAGATAGACAGACAGACAACAAGGAGACAATAGATATATAGATAAATGGATAGCCAGACAGGGAGACGATAGATAGAGACAGACAATGAGCTGATCGTAACTAGATTGTTGGATACATAGACAAACAGACAAGGAGATAGATAGATAGATAGATAGATAGATAGATAGATAGATAGATAGATAGATAGATAGATAGATAGATAGATAGATAGATAGATAGATAGATAGATAGATAGATAGATAGATAGATAGATACATAGATACATAGATACATAGATACATAGATACATGATAGATAGATAGATAGATAGATAGATAGATAGATAGAAAGATAATTTTTTCCTCACAAGAAAGATAAACAGATTGCAGAATGAGAGATGCTATAGAACAGGGGAGCGCAATCTTTTTCCCCTGCGCCTCCCTGCCGGCTGTCCCCCTCTCCGCGCCCCCCCCCCCCCCCCCCTGTCCCTGGCTCTCTGTGGCGTCATTTGAGGCCGCGTTGCCTTGGCTACGCGTCTCCAGAAGCCGTCTGGGCCGAGGCAAGTGCGGTTTACAGAGGCCTTCGCCGCTTCCCCGGCATTTAATTAAAGTGCCCTCTGGAAGCACGCGGGGCCTCTGTAAACCTCACGCCCCCCCTGTTTGCGCACCCCTGCTATAGAACGTGGCGGGCACCGCACATATTACTGAGAGACCTGTTTCTCTTGTTTTAACCAGTGGTGCTTTTCCCAACTGCTCAGCGAGTCCGACGTTCCTCAGCTGATTTACTAAACCCGGTGCTGCAGACATCTCTGCCAGAGGTGGAGCTGTTGTATGAGGTAAGTGGAAGGTGTGGACTCCCCCAGAGGAAGCGATGGTCACGGTGTAATGAATGATCACAGTAATAGCCATATTTAATTCTTATATGTAATAGTGATAGTGAATGTAATGGGGCACATGGCAATTATGTGATCTGAAACACAGAGTTTAACTGATTGAAACCTCAACCTCTATGACACATCGGCTTCCATGGATATGTACACATGTATATATCCTCCCATATGTATATCCTTACATACATAAACATGTATATCATCCTATATGTTATATAGGCATATCTTCCATATAGAAACATATGTATATATCCTCCCATGGATGTATACATATACATACACATGGCATTGTTCCCCCAGATAATGTATATATATATATATATATATATATATATATATATATATATATATATATATATATATATATATACACATACATATATACATATATACATATATGCAGTGGAAGTGCTGTATGCTGGGCGATAATGGGGAAAGACAGGGTTGCAGACCTGTCTAAGACATGCAAATGAACATACAGTAATATTTACAGTTGCTTTATATATATATATATACTGCTACAGTACAGAAAGGGATGATAACACATTGCTCGGCAATGCATTGTAGGTCCCTTATGTGCTGAAGGGGTTAAACTATTGCTATACACCCAGGGAGGCCAGGGTTTCCACAACTTAGCCGCACCAGGTTTTAGAGAAATGGTCCCCGACCCCAGGCTCAACAACTTTGGTCCCGACTCCCCCTCCCCCACCCCCCACCCCCCCACCCCCCTGTCAGATCAGGCTGTAGCCCTAGGAAAGGCCTGGAATGCACATTCTTTTGACATGAATGTATTTAATAGTTATCCAGAATCCCTGGGCTGGCTGGAAACTTTAATAAATCCCTGATAACTCTTTCACAGAATTGGCACCACTTTCTCCAACCTCTACCTCAGTAAAATCCCTAATAATTTATATTTAAAAAAAAAAAAACACCAGCGATAGCTGCTTTATTTTGGGGTTTATTCCTCTATAAAGTAGTTGCTTAGGTCTGCTATAGGACGTGTTGCTTTTTCTGCCTAATAATTAAGTGCATGTAGTATCATCTCTAGGGAAGAAAAAGAACTACTAATAGAAACAGAATACTGGCTAGAAACGTGCAAAACTGTGCAAAACTGTGCAAAACTGTGCAAAACACATTCGCAAAATTGCAAGCGTTTTTTTTTTCTTCCCAATTTGATTATCTATTTATAAAAAAATGTTTTACCAGGAAGGAATACATTGTGAGTTACCGCTCGTTTTCAAGTATGTCCTGGGCACAGAGTGATGACAGATACAGTTACAAATACCTAGTTACATTAAGTGAGTAGGGTTATACATTATATACAAGACATTCCACAGTTAGATAATATATATTATAGGCGTACTGTATGTAACAGTTACCGACCAGATTAATGTGAGACAGCTTTAGTTTTGAAAGAACTTAGACTGGTGGCGGCTGTGAGAGTCGATTACCTGCCAAACTTTTTCGCCAAGCCTCAAAGGTTTAACAATGGGCATTGTGCGTGTGCCCTATTTGTAGTCTCAGAATAAAGCAAATCTAGTGATTTTAGAGAATTTTGCATATTAAACAATTTTGCCATGCACATTGAATTGATGCCTGGCGAATCGCTTGCAAACTGTGACTCCGCTGAGCCTTTTGCAGCATGGAACGAGACCCCGTGCGAAAGTTTCACACATCGATGATGCAGAATACTGCATTGCGAAGAGTACTTGACACAAACATTTGGATGGTCCGGTCACCCGACATGTGTGAGGATGAGGAGTAGGGAACTTTGTGCACATGTTTCAAATTGCCTCAAAAATCTCACCTCTCTCCTCCTCTTCTCTACCTCTCTCTCTAAGTTTTTATTAACTGGAGTGAAGATTGACCAGGACCACAAGATGACTCTGCTGGACCCTGAGCTGTCCTCCCTAAGGAAAGCAACCACCTTTGATGTTCTCTGCAATGACGTTATACCCAAGACTATCACGGACATCCGCAGGCTGGGAGTTAAACTGACCCACGCCCCAGGACCCCTGAAGAGAGAGGACTTTGAGAGGACAGTGTTGACCATGGCTTACACAGCCTTCAGAACATCCCAGGCACAGAATGTCCACCAGCAGAGTGTCTGGATGGAGTCCTTCACCAAACTCTATAAGGCACTAAAGCGAGATTTAATGTTTCCATACAATAGAGAAGGCCACCATTGAGTATTAAGGACATTGGATGTAGTTTCATGACCCACGTGTGCCTATGGAAGCCAAAGCGATGTAACACTATTTCTGCATGCTGTGATATTATTGGAAAATTATATTGGGGAGTATAATTTATTTGAGTTAAAGCAGTATTGCAGGTTTACAAAAAAAAATGAATTGACGCTATATTTGAACAGAGAGTTTGAGTTATCTGCTATTTATATATATTTTCTGTGCTGGGAATCATGGCTGAAGAATGTAGAAGATTGTGAAGTTGAAGCGGAGAATATTATCAGAGAATTAATGTTGGAGTTTAGATAGCTCCAAATAAGATTAAAAAAAGACTGTTTGACCTTTCACTGGGAAAGTGATTAGACCAGGGGTAGCCAGCTCCAGTCCTCAAGGGCTACCAACAGATCCGGTTTTGAGGATATCCCTGCTTCAGCACAGGTCTTTGACTGAGCCACTGATGGAGCACCTGTGCTGAAGCAGGGATATCCTGAAAACCTGACCTGTTTGTAGCGCATGAGGACTGGAGTTGGCCACCCCTGGATTAGAGTAATTAGTAAACATTTAAAAAAAGGGCAACCCAGCCCCATGCAGCCGGCTTCCTTAGCACGATGCAGTCCCCTCTACATTACATTTTCATGTGTTTGTGTCTCACGTTAAAGAAAATGAGTCAGTTTAAATATTTCCTGCGTGCACTTAAATCATTTTCTGAGCATAGTTTTATTTTCCTCTTCAATCTCTTTAAACAAATTATTGTACAATCATTATCAAGCAGCACATCAAAGAAAGGGCAATCTGCACGAATAATGCCTCTGCTTACATCAGGGGGGCTCAATTCCAGTCCTCAAACAGGTCAGGTTTTCAGGATATCCCAGATTTAGCACAGGTGGCTCATTCAGAGGCTCAGTCTTCGATTGAAGTGCTGAAGCAAGGACTGATTGAGCCACCTGTGCTGAAGCGGGGATATCCTGAAAACTTGACCTATTGGGTGGAACTTGAGGACTGCAGTTGAGCTTCCCCTAGCTTAGAGAACTGTTTACAAACCATGTTATTACAGAACAGATTAGGTAAAGATTGCATACACACTACTGTGAAGACATTGAAGGTTTAAGAAATGATTTAAGAATACCTATAATTGTATAATTTATCTAAAAATGAAGTAAATTACCTGCATTTGAGCTGCCGCTGCGATCAGTTCACATTGCTCCTAGGAGGGTGCGCAGGACAAAATAACCACAGCTACTAATCCAAGTTAAAGAAGGGAACATCCTGTAATGTGACAGGACCTAAAACAGGAACCGACATTAAGTTCCCTGCGTTAACGCCTTACCCACAAAGCTAATTTTTTGCAAACACAACCCCCCCCTCCCCCCCGTACTACACAATAGGGTTAACGTGATAATAACATGGAGTTCTCTTCCAATAACGTGGCATTATGATGCCAGCCTTGGTGGTACTTCTATCCGGACCCCCAAACAATGATTTTGCTGAAGCAGAGAGAGGAGAGGGAAATAACGCTGGGAACTAACATTTAAAATCATGGCTCACTGCCTTGTAAGGCTATGGCCCCAGTCATTGCGTGCACACGCGTGCCGGAGCGCCTGGCGTCGCGTGCACCAGTTTCAGCCGCGACCTGTGTTCTGCGGTTTGCGCTTACACTGAAGAGCAGGAGATCCGCCGAGGGGTGGGGTGCAGCCATGACGTCACGCGCCTGGTTCGCCCTCATTGGCTGAACCGCTGCCGTGACGTGGCCAATGTTCGGCTGCCTCGGCAAAAATCGCCACACCGATTGGGGCCTGCCCCATAGAGGGCTGCGCCTGGTGTGCGCCCGCGGCCGCCGGGGACGAAGCCTTACAGCCGTCCGGACACTACAGCGCCCCTATTTCAGCGTCTGGATGGGAGTTACGCCAAGTTTAGTGCTGACGTAAATTGCAAAGACTCAGCGGTAACCTTATCGGACTTTAGTGGATATGCGATGTTAGGATAATGCCTCGTCTGCATGTTATTTTCACCTCATTATCACTAGAGCTGTGCTTCTTACTGCAGAAAACATGGCATAATCTTACGTTATTGTCCTTAGTGGATACAGCGTTACTATTGCAGTGACATTAACTTAGTGTAGTAGGTTAACATCACGTTAATGCATGGGAAATACTGTCCTGCGCTTCGGCTGTCTGTAAGGCATCTATGGTGTCAATCCGTCAAGTAGCTGATAAGGAGGGAGCTGTATAAGGCCACTGAGTTACCCGGAGTAGTGGGAATATATAAACCCTTACCTATTGATTCCCTCCGGTCTGGGACCTGCTCTCCTCCACAGCATGTGCGTGCAGCCTTCAGTGGTAATCAGGAAGTGAAAGGCAGGAATCCGGCGCCACTGCGCATGACAGACTGTAGAAACTCCCGGATGATCTTCAATAAACTTTATTGCACAATACACATAGGGCTACACCACGATCTCCCGTCTCGGAGCCCTATCTGAGAGGGTGAAACGCGTAGAGGGGGGATCGTGGTGTAGCCCTATGTGTATTGGGCAATAAAGTTTATTGAAGATCATCCGGGAGTTTCTACAGTCTGTCATGCGCAGTGGCGCCGGATTCCTTCCTTTCACTAACATCACGTTAAAGCAGCAATCCAGGTTTAATTTCTTGTTTTTCTATTTTTATTATTATTATTATTACAGGATTGAAGCAGGGGGTCTTCGGAGCTGAACTGTGTTAATTTCAGCTATGGGTACCCCCTGCTTCCAGAGATACTTACCTCTGTACGGGGTGCCGGTATCTCTGCAGCCAGAGAACTTGTGTGCCTAACATAAAGGGGGCGTTTAAATGTCCCGCGTCACAAGAGCCAATAGGAAGCCGTGATGTCATCCATTGTGGATTCCTATTGACCAGCGTGACCTGGATCTTTAAACTTCACAGAGATACTGGCACCCCATGTGGAGGTAAGTATCTCTGGAAGCAGGGGGTCCCCTGAGCTGAAATCAATGCGGTTTAGCTCCGGAGACCCACTGCTTTGCTGCGGCAAAGTCTTATTTAGAAGCGGTCTTATTCCAGCTCTGCAAATTCAAGCGGTATGGCAAAAATGGCTCAAACTCCCTGGAATTCCAGTAGCTCCATAGTATCCGCGGGCACGCCCCCAAACATTGAATTGGAGCTGCTCTTGATCGCGTCTCCTCCTCCAAACCCCAGAGGTCACGGATCGCCTGTGCTGCAGGCGCGCGTGACGTCACGGGCTCCGTCACGGGCTCCGTCACGGGCTCCGTCACGCGCGCCTACTATGTATAAGGCCTAAGTCAAAAATTAAAAACCACTCCAAATAAGTCGCAGATTTTAGATGCGGAATTGCATCATTATAAACCACAGAGCCTATTTCAGCTCTCCGGAGAACGCATTTAATTAGTTTGCCAAATTCATTATTCTATAATCATTTCTGCCCTAACTCATGATGTACATCGCTGGAAACATTCTCACCCCTATATAATTATTATTACACACACCTTCATATCAATTACCTGGGCCAGGTGACATGCCTGATTGCCTCATTAAATGGACGCCTGATTCACAGCAAATTGCTGCCTATTTAAACCCCCATGTTATGCAATTTATACTTTTATACTTCTATAGCTAAGAATGTTATCAGAACATATATTGAGCTATATTACTTCTCAAAATATGGAGCATACATGTATAGATTGTAAGCTCTTCGGGGCAGGGACTCCTTTTCCTAATGTCTACTTTTATGTATGAAGCGTTTATTCCTATCACGTCATGTGTGTGACTGCTGTAAAGCGCTATGTACATGGATAGCGCTCTATAAATAAAGATATACATATATATACATGTATGTATAGTTATTATATATTGCAGGTTGCAGCTATGAAGAAGCTACGAAGCACATATTCGGACATCATGAGCAGTTTGCACGTGCCGTTTAAACGTAAACAAAACTACGTATTGCAATTTGACTTCATATTGTTAGCAAGTTATTATTTCATGTCATTGGTGAAGGACGCACTTTCCTAAAATGTAATGTCATATTTTGGGACCATGGAGTTGCAAATTAGTCATTACTTCAATGGCCTGTTTCAAATTGTTTGTTATGTTAATTTTTTTGATACATTTTAGAACTCAATATGGTTTTGGATTGTATGAGTATATTTGTTATCTCAAAATATGAAGCACTTTATGTTGTGAAACATATATATATATATTACTTTTTTTGCTCAAAATATAATACATATGCAACAATATTTGTTTCAAGTCATGTTATTTCCAATATTGAAAGTTCGTGTTAATTCCGTTTGAAACCGAACCACGGTACAATCCATGCGGATCGGCTGTTTATCCGCACGGGAGGGCAATTTTAATAGACGCGATGTAAGCGCTATGATGTTTGGTACCCCTATAGGGCTAGTTGTCAAATTGTATTCCACTACTTATGACCCTGTCGTAACAGCACGGTTTGACAAGGACAAACTCACAGCTACTAGAATATACCCCTATGTGGCTAGTGACCTCCCACTGGAGGATCCAGACTTTAATATGAGCACCAATTGAGATCCCCTAGCATAAAATTAAAATTTGCTGTTTTCTCTTATTTTGTGATTTTTTTTTTGTTTAGGTATTTTTTCAAGTGAAATATTGTAGGACCTAAAAGGTTCATAGGCCCGAGGCACTGTGCCTAGTCGGCCTAATGTATAAAGCGGCCCTGTTCATTCTAGATGAGTCAGTCACTATAACATTATGGTATTGTAAGTGAATTGTGATGAAATATTAAATGTTGCTTTAGCCCCTGGAAACAGCTACAGCTACAACTACGTTTTAGTAAAAGTATATGCGCAAAAGTAGATCGCTACTTACAAAGTAGCAGATGTTAACAAGCATATAGGATATAATAATCCTCTCCGTCCTGCTGCCTGGAGTTACAATGTGTCTGTCCTCCACGTGGAACGCCGAAATCCTCCGTGGTGGTTCTCCTCCGGCTGCAGCTATTCTCCTGGGCTTCCTGGTTGTTCCTCCGATCTCGCGATATGCTTGTTAACATCTGCTACTTTGTGAGTAGCGATCTACTTTTGCGCATATACTTTTACTAAAACGTACTTCACTATATTTTGTTTTCTCTTCATTTCATTTCAGAGCAACCAGCAATTCCCAATATATCCTCAGTCCATTTATGCTCAATTTTATTGTTTAGTTAGCAGTTTTGCGCCGATGTTCTTCCCTTCTCCCAGAGATATTATATAGAATAGATATATATATATATATATATGATATATAGTATATAATATATATAGATACAACAATATATCATTGAAATATTTGAAAGGAGAAATAGTATCCCACAGCGCCCCCTATTGAAAAAGTTGAAAATATGTAATTAATGCATAAAAAGCAGGTACAAAAATCAACAGTGGTTGATTTTTGTACCTGCTTTGATGCATTAATTAAATATTTTCAACTTTGGAGCGCTGCGGGCTAATTTTTCTCCTTTATATTATATCCTGATCCGCGTTTTGGTGAACACGGATAGTCCTACCTGGCCCCAATATATCTAAACTACGTTGTGTGTGTGTGTGTGTGTGTGTGTGTGTGTGTGTGTGTGTGCGTGCGTGCGTGCGTGCGTGCGTGCGTGCGTGCGTGTGTGTGTGTGTGTATATATACACACATACAAAGGTATAGTGGCACTCCATTAAAAATGGCGTCCTGCCTGGGTGCAAACCGCAAAGTACTGGAATACAGGAAAAGACAGAAATCAGGCACACCAGGACTAAAGAAAAATGAAAATAGTTTATTACAAACAACGTTTCAGCTCAGCATAGGAGCCTTTTTCAAGACACCCACTAGTGTACACAACAACTCCTAAAAATACCCTTCGCCCCCAACACTGTGATAACCCAAAAAGCGCTGGCAAATAAACTGTTACTTACCCCTGTCGTTGCCTAGGAATCAACAAGAGCCTGTAGGTGCTGTTCGCATGTCCTCGCACACAGACAGTAGTCTCTGTGTGTATAATCAGTGCCTAGCAAGTGAAATACATTAATAAAGTGCATAAGTATTCAAAGTATTAAAAACAGCAAGTTCCCAGGTGCCATCATAGCAAATGTGAAGTAAACCTTGATAGTGAGTCCAACTACAGACGGCTAATGTATCCTAACCAGACTTGAATCATGATACATAGAAACAGAGATCTGTAAAAATGTAGGGATTGCAACAATGTAAGGAGCACACTTGACTTACCTATACCTCGACCCTTGGGGTTGCGGTGTGTCCTGAATTCACCCCCACCTCCCCCCACAATCACCCCCTTATTAACACACGTGGTTGGGAGAAACAGGTCGCACTTTATTAACCTTATAAACAATAACCACAACTAGGGTACCCTGCTAAGTTGCTCCATAACCGCCCATAAGCCAGAGGGATACCCCCAGCTTGTAACCACTTGCCAAGTAGCCGCCAAAACCACGTGACCTCAAATAACACCACCATTGGAAGGACACTGCCATACCGAACGCCCAAGCCAAGTATGACCCAAATGACTACTGGAGGTACCTTGGACCTCCACCAAGAAGCCAACTTTCTGCCAGGGTCTCTTCCCCCTTCTAACACCTTCCTGCCAAGATGCAACTAGAAATAACAAATTTAACACAACAAATACAAATCACAATAATAACATTGTAAACAGGGAGGGAGGGTGGGACTGCTTACAAGTCCGGAATCAAAGGGGTATGCACATTCTCCTTCCAGGACTGATGTAACTGAGGCCCCCTCCTTACTCCTCCCCCTTAAACCCCAACTTGCAACATTAAGCTGCCCCCTCCGCACTCATAGCCAGGTGCAGGCTGGATGGCAGTTGGGAGCGTCATGCCTGGGGGGTGGGGGGGTGTTAATGGGTCACACGTATATAATACTCTCCCCCGGTATATAAGAGGCTCCTGACCCTAATTTAGCGAGACAATTCCAGGATGTAGCGTGCTCCCCAGAGAGTGATGCTGTATCTGCCTTACCCCATCAGGGGGTAAGGGGGTGGCAACTAGGCTCAAGGGCCTCAAGCCCTTTGGGGGGCCTAGTCAGGGAATAACAGTAATGCAAGATGCAAGGGAAGATGTTCCACGACTGTCGGGAGTAAGAAGTACCTCTCTTGCAAGAGAAGTAATCAGGTAATTGGCCGGCCAAATAAAAGGTGAACCGTTCCTAGCCTCTGTGTCGTTACTAGAATACTCTCTGCCACCGGCAGCTTCCCTGCACCGATGAAGTACCAGCCTGTCCCGTTGCTACTCCCACTTCCATCCGCGAAGACTCAGGCTTCCAGGCCTACAGCAGGTGAGCTAACCAGCACCGGTACACACGTAGCATACAGATCTCCCATAAGGGGGGGAAAGGTGTGTTAGATAGTATAGATATATATTATAGCACGTGTCATAATATATATAGATGATATAGTATATATATATATATATATAATATATATGATATATATATATATATAATTATGTTATATATCATATATATAGATATATATATATAGATATATATATACAGTGGTTGACAAATCACCAAAAAATTCTACTCGCCGACACAAAAAATGTACTCGCCAACCTAGTAGTACCAAACATGTGCTGGCTTGGGCCAATAGGAGCTCGCCACGATGTTAAATCCACTCGCCCGGGGCGTGCCAAATGATAGATTTGTCGAACATTGTATATATATATATATATAGAGAGAGAGAGAGACAGAGAGAGAGAGAGAGAGAGAGAGCACGTTTCTCATATATATGTAAAACGTTTCTCTTTACATTTTGTTCTACTTCCCGAATGCCTTATTCTCACATACATTATAAATATATATAGTGAAAGTGGTACATCAAACACAATATATACATATATATATATTATATATATATATAATAGATATATATATATATATATATATACTGTATATACATTTAAACCCTCTGAAAGCTTATAGTAAAAGCCTTTATGTCATAATATATGAAAATGTTACATTGTAATAATCATTTCTATAATTTCATATTATAGTTCACACCAACGGTTAACATGGAATGAATGAAGGGAATGGATTTAATCCTTGAGAATAGTATCCTTGGAAATGTTTCTAGCTAACAACATAGTAACATTGGTGGAAGTGGGGGCAGAACACAGTCAGGGATTAATGAATGTCGCAGGATTGCTGCCGGAGACAGACTGAGTGGAGGAGAATCGAGTAACAAAGTTACAGGGAGAAGAAACTGGAGACCAGACGTCAGGACAAAGAGGACCTCATCTCATGTGAAGGAGGAGGAGGATGGCGGTGTGGACAGAGCTTCTCAAATCCAAAAACCTTTTGCTGGTTGTCTCAATCCCCCTTCTTCTGCTTCCTCTTCCATTGCTGCTCCCCAGCAGTGTAAGTACCAAGGGGTACTGGGTCAAATATATGATGAGTTAAGAACTGACCTCATGATTGTGTCCATGCCCAAAATTGACAAGATTTGGCGAGCCCTCTATTTATTTAGCTGAAGATTAGCCCAGATATTATTTTTGAAGAAGGGAGAGAGTAGGCATTGCGCACGAGTGCCCAAATAATGATTGCATGTTCCCTAAAACAAAAAGCAAGTAGAATCCTGGCAGATAGTAGCTTTTCACTGACATATATTATATATATATATAATTATATATATATGTACACACACACACTTTAAACTATGAAACACATAATTGGATACTGTATCAAATAGCAATAATACACAGTAATAATGGAAGGGTAAGTTGAACAGGCGTCAGTGGAAATACTCCCCACGCCTATGTAGTGAGACAAATAGAGACAGCCGGGGAGATGTATCAGTGCAGAGAACGTGTGCATAGAAGTTTGTTTTGCTCCATTGTCTGTTTGCATTTTTGTGTCAAATTTAAGAAAGTGTTTCTCACATTTGACGCAAAAATGTTGAGCAGAAAAGTTTACCCCACCTAAAACCTGGCGTATTCGGTGTGACGCAGATACAAGATAAAAATGTGACGCACGCAGAGTTTGATACGTCTCATTATAATCTGTGCATCGTGTAAACCCTCCCTCACTCCTCCTAATCACAAGCTGACATACACAGCACAAAACGTGAAGCAGAGACTTTCATGCATTGACGCATAGAGACGCAAGATGAAAATAACACGATTTGCTTCTATTTTGCTTCAAAATACATCACCCCCTCCCTATAGGTGTGTGCTACTGACGTGACCGAGTAAGGACTCCGGTGACACACAGAGGGGGAATGTCAGTGCAGACAGGAACAATAAGATGTAGTGGAGACCGCAGGCATCCTGGGAAGTAAAGATGGCGGAACGATAAGCGCAGCAAATCCAGGCTGCGTGGCACTAACTACATAACTATCTGCAAGAATCTTTTCCTTGCTCTGCCGCCCTGAAGCAGCCTTTCAGCATTAAGCACCTAATTGGCATCCAACCCGTATCAGCCCCCTTGTGAAGACAAAATACTGGACAGATGCAATATTTAAACAATTTAATGAAATGTACATTTTGGGAAGCCACCGGCGACCCTCCCGAGTCAGTGCACCTAATAAGTGAAGAGCGGAGGAGATTATTGGCAGTAAGAATTCTTCATGACAGCAGGACATATGCTACCCCACAGATACCCAGCAAGCTCTAAGGAACTCCAAAAATTACCACATAATATATATAGTATATAAGTGTCAATTGGAGTGCTACTGGGCATGGCTAAATGTATACAACAACAAAACAAAGAAGCCCAAAGCTACATCCAATATGACAAAAATACATGAAATGCCTATATATCTCTTGAAAAAGGACCTGCTAATGGTCATGCCTTGATGTGGCTCGCAGGCTTATAACGCTTTGGCCAAAGGGTTTAACTAAATGACCCTTTTTCATGAGATATATAGGTATGTCACTGTGTATTTTTGTCACATTGGGTGTAGCTTTGGGCTGCTTTGTTTTTTGTTGCAGACATATGATAGCATTATAAAGCCCCACATGTTAATACTTGCACGGGCGGTGATTAGACATTGGCGGAAATGTTATGAATTCTGTCTAAGGTCGTGATTAAAGTGGCTGCGCGCGCCACGAGCAAAAGGCCGTACCTCTATGAGTCCGGTCATAGAGTGGGCCACCGCGCACGAGACCAAACGCGACCGCGTGCGCAATTCTCGGCCAAATAATTTTGTCTTTGCCGCGTGACAGCCGGGTCACGTGGGTGGTTCAGCCAATGAGGGCGAACTGCTCAGGTGATGTCACGGCCACGCCTCCTTGTCGCCAAGTACCTCAGTGCAGGTTTCGCGCGAGCAGCAGGTGTGCGTGACGTCACGCACTCCATCGCACGCTGCCACTATAATCGCGGCCTAAGAGTTGCTATAGCAATGACTATAGTTACATTGTATTTCTGTGCTATCTTACTTTCCATATCTAGAACCTCGGTTCCCTTGTCCTGTGTTCCCGCAGGAATCCTCCTGTGCCTATGTCCTCATAGTGACTGCTGTATATTGGGTCTCAGAGGCGGTGCCGCTCGGAGCTGCCGCGCTGGTTCCTGCCTTTCTCTTCCCGCTGTTTGGGGTTCTGAAGTCCAGTGAGGTTAGACCGGCTCTCTTCTTTTCCAGCTTTCACAGGTTCCTTAACCCGTTCGATGCCAGAACAGGTCCTGCAGAAGGGTTGAAAGGCCCTGGTCCAGATGCACTAAGCTCCGTTAGGCTATTTAACCCTACGTTAAAGAGGCAAACCAAGCGGCTTTAAAAAAATAATAATAATAATGTAACCAGGAGATTAATATGAAATCATTATGATAATCTGGGACAGGGGTGCGCAAAGTGGGGGGCGCGGTGGCTACTGAGGTCCCGCGCTCTCCCCCAAAGCACTTAAATTAAGTGTCGGGGGGACCGTGCGAGGCCTCTGCCGCGTATCCTACCTGATATACGGCGACGTGTCGCCATGGTAACCGGCGTAAAATGCCGCTGCGGGTTCACATGACCCTGCAACGTCATTTGACGTTAGAGCGTTTGCAGGAAGGGGGGCGTGAGCCAGGAGGTGAGAAGGCAGGGGGGGCTCAAGGTCAAAACTTTGCGCACCCCTGACCTAGGAAAGCTATGCATCTTTAAAAGGCATTGTCAAGAGGCACCTAAAAAAATGTTATCTTTTTTTTTTTTTTTAATATATGCAGCCGATCGATCTCCTGAGATCAGTCAGCAAAGATCCGGCTACCCAGGGCTCACTAAATGGCTGCTTTCCAGTTTCAATCAATCCCTCAGGATGTGTAACTCAGCAGCTACAATGTATTCTTATGTTACTACGGTAACATTATCTATTGTTACCAGCGGCGGATATGAAAATCCACGTCCCCTAGGAACTTAGCCGTGGCGGCCGCCTCCTTGCTGCCGCCCTCCTTCTCCTTCTGAATCTCAGCATCAAATGACGCAGCGGGCGTCACCAAAGTGACGTCGCACGGCATCGTGTTGCCATGGCAATGAGACGCGGTGTTTTGTCACGTTGGTGACATCCGCAACATCATTTGACGTTGTGATTCGAAAGGAGGTGGCCGCCACGGCTAGATGCCTTCCCATCGAGCCCGATTGACCCGAGAGAGCGGAAAATGTATATGGGGGCGGACACTTTTGCCGCCTTTGGCCTTGGCCCAATGGGAAATCCGCCACTGATTGTTACAGTTTGCAGCTCAAACTGCTGGGAATATTAGCAACAAATTATCCCAACCAGGAAAGAGTTACAAAGATCTTGCACTGCTGGGGAAGTGCTAAACCAGCTATAGAAAGCAAAGGATGCTCAGAATATTAAAACTGATTAAAAATGGCATTAAGAGTGGAATTAAAAAAAAAATGTAGTAAGTATTATCTAATACTGCAGAACTGATTTGTTAAAGAAAACCGCACATCTATGCTAAAATAACATCCCCTCTCCCCTCATCCCGCTCAGAATAGGAACGTATATATCCTTCATTATTTTAAGAATAAGCTGAGTCGCAGAACATTGATCCTTGTTCCCGGCTAATTATTTGTCAGAAAGCGCTATCACATATTCGTGCGCGTGTATGAAACCTCTTCCTGACAGCCCGGGGCACAGTGCATTGGAGACCTCTCTGACATTGAAGAGGTGTTATTATTACCGTGATGGTTCTGTTAATCTCCCCGTGGGAGTGAGGAGTTTTAGCAAAGGCACAAACGTTGGATTTTCTGAGCAGTTGCGAGCACAGACATTTTCCATAATTGCTCCACGATGATTCATTTCATACATACTATAAAAATAGAGCCGGAGTGAGTGCCCTCGCACATACATAGCACATGTTCTGCGTGTGTTTCGCTGGGTGGAAAGTATAACATCGCATTACGTTGCAGAGGTCTTACTTCCTCAGCGGGGCGTGAGACGGATGAAGGGAAACAAAGCAGCCTTTGAGATGCAGGCCACGGGTTTCAATCCCACCAGAGTATGAAGTTTTAGTTAAATTAGAAATAGCCGCACGGAAAGCAGGAGGCTGGTGAATAAGGCCACCTCACTGGGGCAAAGGTGGCAGACTTCCCATGTGAATGTACATCACCAAGGTTACCGAAGAAGTCTTCCATTAGTCATTGGAGAAGGAGAACCAGACTCCAGCTCATTTCCATGCATGCGCCGTGCTGCCCTTGTACATCCAACCACATCCACCTACAGACACCACATCCACTTACAGACATCACATGCACCTACAGACACCACATCCACTTACAGACATCACATGCACCTACAAACACCCCATCCACCTACAGACACCACATCCACGTACAGACACCACATCCACCTACAGACATCACATGCACCTACAGACATCACATGCACCTACAGACACCACATCCACCTACAGACACCCCATCCACCTACAGACACCACATCCACCTACAGACACCACATGCACCTACACACACCACATGCACCTACATACACTCCCACCACATGCACCTACAGACCACATCCCCTACAGACACCACATCCACCTACAGACACCACATGCACCTACACATACCACATGCACCTACACACACCACATGCACCTACAGGCACAACATGCCATGCACCTACAGGCACCACATGCACCTACAGACACCACGTCCACCTACAGACACCACATCCACCTACAGACACCACATCCACCTACAGACACCACATGCACCTACAGACACCACATCCACCTACAGACACCGCATGCACCTACAGACAACAATCATAGCTAGATGTTCATCTCCATATGATATGTCAATGGTAGGAAGACTTTGGCCCAGAAACAGTTCATATGTCTGTGCTATTGCTGTACCATGGCTGTAATACAGTAAAGGTTGTTGGATCCCTTCATTGTTTCTGTGTTATCTCTCAAACAAAATAATGTCCTTCAGGGGTTAAATGTGGAAGGGAGAGATAATCGTGGCTGTTTCTTCATTTATATTTGTGCAATCAAACAAAGTTCCTTAATGCAGGGGTTCTCAACTCCAGTCCTCAAGTCCCCCAACAGGTCTGGTTTTACTGATATCCCTGCTGACTGAGCCACTGATTGAGCCACCTGTGCTGAAGCTGGTATGTCCTGAAAACCTGGCCTGTTGGGGGGGTGTTGAGGACTGGAGTTGAGAACCCCCTGCCTTAATGCAAGGATTTGTCTTACTCCATCATAAAAAAAGGACCCCATTCTTTAATTCCCCTGCTTTGAAATTGTTGTGGCTATTCCAGCAGTAACGGAGCTCACACAGCCATTGTTTCTTGATATACAGTAGGAACACACACGTCAGATTACACCCTTAGATACACATATGGCTTTGCATTCCATCTCAAGGAAGCAGAAAGTGCGCTGTACAGCATACAGTATGACCGAGTTTGATTGAGGACTTCTAGACCACGGGTGGTCAACTCCATTCCTCAATGGCCACCAACAGGTTAGGTTTTCAGGATATTCCTGCTTCAGCATAGGTGGCTCAATCAGTCCCTGCTTGAAGGGGGGGGGCTTGAGGACTGGAGTTGAGCACCTGTGAGTTAGGTTACCTAAAATAGTAACATGTTATTTTTCCTGAATTTAACTAAAATCCACTAAGCTAATTATATGCAAAACAGCGGCCGTTGTTTAACTCATTAGCATAGAACAGGGGCGCTCAACTCCAGTCCTCAAGCACCCCCCCCCCCACAAGGTCAGGTTTTCAAGATATCCCAGCTTCAGCACAGGTGGCTCAACCTCTGATTAAGCCACCTGTGCTGAAGCAGAGACTGATTGAGCCACCTATGCTGAAGCAGGACTATCCTGAAAACCTGACCTGTTGGGAGGGGCTTGAGGACTGCAATTGAGCGCCCCTGTTCTAACCCATTACATGAAAACAACCCAAACACTAAGGCGTCTCTTCCCTAAAGTGCAATTCTGTAATGTATCGATTATTAACAGTAATTGAAAGTCTACGTACAGCTATCACAGTGTAGTGAAGAGTTAATAGAAGGACAGAAAGAATCCCTTTAGTGTGGCACTAGAAGAAATGCACCCTGATTAAAACTTAACTTTATTATAACTGATTAAAATAAATTGTCTGGGGAAACCACAAACATAAAACAAACAAACAAAATGTAATTAAAAGACGGAGAGGTGTGCTAGGGTGTTTATTGGAGGTGTAATTATATATAAATACCTCACTAACATTACTTAATAAACCCTAGAAGGTGGGTGATCTCTACACTAAGGTAAGTATAGGTATATATATCTGGACCCCTATGACCAGGTCCATAATAATGGAAAGAGGTAAGGCAGGTGAATGTGCTTATCTGCTAGATAGGAAAGTGAGGCTGAATATACTGGTGACTGAGTTGAAGCAGCCACTGCACACCTTGCTTAGTATACCAAAATACACTTTTAATAAGCTCTATTATGACCAGTCTATTGTAAGACCAGCCACACTCACTGCCTATATATAATAGATCTACCCTGGAGTCTGAGTGCTCTTGCTGCCCACGGACGCAGTCTACGAAGCACTCAAACAGTGTTTGGCCCACACCTCACCGATTAGCCGACGTCACATGACGGTGACGTCAGACGTACCCTTACGTACGTTTCACCGTAACTGGCTTCATCGGGGGCCTTAATTCTGCAGCTTCCAACTGCGTGCAGACTTTCTTTTCTGTAGTGAAGAGTTCCCATAAAGGGAACAAATGGGAGAACCTGCAATCTAATGCTGGGTCCATAACGCTTAAGTCCGAGCGGAGGCGTGCGACTGCGTGACGTCACCCGCGTGAAGCGTGTGCGTTATTTGGCCATGCTAGACGTGCCGTGGGAGCATGTCTAGGGGCGACACGGAGCTGGTTCGCCCTCATTGGGCGAACCACTCACATGACCTGCCCGTCGCGCCGAGAAATCAGATCTCTTGCGCAACACGCGCCCCCTCCTGCTGTCGCGCGCACGCCTGCGCAGTCTATGGGCGTGATCAATGCCTTAAGGCATTTGATCGCGCGCGGAGGCCTCTGGGCGGTCTGCGGCAGCATGGACTCAGCCTAACAGGAGACAGGGACAATACAATGACATGCTGGCAGGTCCGGTGATAGCTTTAACAGAGTATTAACTTACTTGGGGCCTGTGATCTTGAGCGGGATGGAGGGAGGGAGACAGGCCCAGCCAAGCAATGGAAGAAGGAACACCCAGCCGGTTGGCTAAGGGAGGCCGATTACCGGAGTTGGGCCTGACTCCAGGCCCAACTTCCGTTACAGGCCAGATAGGCGCTCGCCATAACTGCTCTCCGCCGCTGTCAGCAGCCCTACATGCTGTCATCAGTTATGTTTGTCGATAACTGAATCAGAGGAAGGGCTAGATATTATGAAGCATTTCTTAGATAGAGAAACTAATAGGAAATGTCTCGTTCCTCATCACGCTGTGTCCCCTGCAGGTGGCTGCAGAATATGTGAAGAACACCACCTTACTGCTCATGGGGGTCATTTGTCTGGCAGCTTCTGTAGAAAAGTGGAACCTGCACAAGAGAATCGCCCTGAGGATGGTCATACTGTCTGGAGCTAAGCCTGGCATGTGAGTAACAGACAGCCAGTCACCTCCCTCCTCCTGCCAGATGCCAACGTGTGCCTGGGAATGGCAGTACATTGTGGACTTTGTGTCACATTGAGGACATTATCTGTGTAACCCGGTTTCCCCCACCCATCTCACATAGGGTCCGCTAGGGGATCTAACGCTCACTCAGGCTACATGTCTCAGTGTGGTGCGTACCTGCTGGCAACAGGGGGCCCTTAGTCTCCCGTGATGACATGGGGGAAGACAGGACAGGTTTCTGGGGTTGTGCCTCCATTCTCTTCACTGGTGCAGTGCCTCCATCTCCTGCAGCCCCCCAGCAATATGGGGTGGAGTACCTACAGAAGAATTGTCTCCCCCTCCTCCTGATAAACTCCACTCTCAGGCAGGAGCTTTATTCCTCTTCTCACTCAGTTACAGCATACAGTGCACACAGCAAGCTGTCTCCCAGCAGGATGTCCCTGACTCCACTCCAGGCATAGGGCCACCCAGAGTGGGTCTAGCTCTTCCTCTACCCCTTAAGCAGGGTAGGAGGTATGGGGTACCCACCCCTGAACTCTCTGACTCTCAGCTCACTAACTAACTCTGAATAGGAAGTGCAATGCCCTAAGTAGTTTCAACAGGCACCGCCCCCGTGTCTCTTGATTGGACACAGAGTCAGATGACCTGCCTTCACTGCCTCAGTGCACTGCTTGAGGTGGGGAAAACCCATGATAACTCCTGGCAAACCTGCCCTTCTGCAGGGATTACTGCCAGGAGGAGGGCAGAACTATAGCCCAAACCACACAGGGCTACATCTGTATAATATAAATGGGGAGTAAGAGCAGGCAGTACTAGCACTCAACATATAGAATGTGCTTTCTATCATTCATTATGTGTGTGCATCACGCACATTGTTAAAGTAAACAGATATGCCAACAGAATTCTGTGTACATTGATGCAGCCGTATATATAAAATATTATTGGGCTAAAAGAGTAGTAATGTCACAGCCTTTGAAGTGGGTGAACCCAGATCAAATCTCAGTGTCGGTTCTCCTTGTGACCTTGAGAAAGTAGCTTTATCTCCCTGTACCTCGAGCACTATAAATAGGGTTCTAAATGTAACCCCCGCTGCCCGGCTCCTAGGGAGAGGACATCGAAGTACAATATATAGCTACTCGGCAGGGGTCACCGTGACTCGGGGTGCTGGATTCCGGTGGCTGGGCGATGAGCTAGCAAGGATGGAAGTAATGGGCGCCAGGAGCTTTTGTTACTACAACATCAGTCTTTATTCATGTCCCCAGGCACGGGGACACGTCACACACATACGACAATGTTGTACTATTTTTCTTGTGGTTATTTATGAATACTGTGCTTCCTTATGTGCCCACTCTTAACACTCAGAGGGAGGCGTATCTATTTGGTTGCTTTACTGGCGTTGGACCCGGCCCCCCTTCTGCGCAGTAACATCCGTAATACCCCATTTAAACTGGGCCCTTACTGGGATCCTGGCCAGTACTATGCAGGCAAAGATTGTGCCATTTCCCTGTCTGGGAACTGCCATTTCCACACAGGCCCGGACGAACACTTGTATGGATCTGCTGGCAGAGCCGATCCACCGACACCCGGGGGCCCTCTGTGGCGTGTCGTTTTCCCCTCTCTGAGCCACCTGTGCTGAAGCAGGGATGGATTGTGCCACCTGCGCTGAAGCAGGAATATCCTTAAAATGTAACCTGTTGGGGGACTAGAGTTGAGCACCCTTGGGTTAAGCTATACTTTCTCCCTACAATGTTACTGAAGTCTGTTGTTAGTTTTCTGGCCTCCCTCCTTTGAAATCCGTCTCCATTTCTGCCTTGCCGCAGGATGCTGAGTGAGCTTCCGGTGTCCTTTTCTGCTTAGGTTACTGCTGTGCTTCATGTGTTGTACCACACTGCTCTCCATGTGGCTCTCCAACACCTCCTCTACCGCCATGGTCATGCCCATTGTGGACGCAGTGCTGCAGCAACTGGCGAGGGGTGAAGAAGAACACGATGGGACTATCGTCACCGGCTCTTCCACTGCAGAGAGCGCACAGCCGAAAGGTAAGGATTCACCACCCCCAACGGTCATTCAACTCTACTAGTGCTACAATATAGCAAGTCAAGTAGCTGATAAGACAATGGAGTTTATTCTAGTAGCTCCGAAGTTGTGTGCACAAAAAGTACACCTGAGACACCCGAGAGATGCGTGACAGTATTAGAACCTGTAAGATTTTTTACAGAAATCTATAGTAGTACACTTAGAACTATATTTATGGAACTACTGTACATTCAGTTCATGATCTGCTATTAAAACTGGTCCCTTCCCTATATATCTATTTGAATCCAGATTTCAATTTGGTCTGAAATAGTCTAACTAATATCATTGGGCTTTCCTCTTTGATGGATTGTTGTTTTATGTCAATGGAATGTTCCATACTGTCAACTAATTGTTTTTCTAATCTTTATTTTAGTAATAGACTACCGGCTATTTATTTAGTATTCATAGCCAAACCCCATCATTTGGTTTTGTTCTATTGTTTTTATTTTATTTAATTAATTTGATGTTTTTTCTAGCTATTAAATTTGACGTATTAGTCAATGTATGGCTGTGTTTACATGTTGTACATGCTTTTACTCACTCCCTGCACATTACCAGTGGGAATATTGTGAGTTTGATATTTCCCCTCTGCGTTGCATGTGTATTGGAGTAATACGTTAATGCCCCATGTACTCTCTATCTGTTTCTTCCCCACATGACGTTTTCTATGGAGGATTAACCCAAGATGATCCTGTTCGACGTAGCTACTTGTGACATTTGTTAACAGTGCTGGTATCACCCATTACTATATCACCATTATTCTATTCACATAGTATTCATACTATTTAATTCACGTGAATCAGTTTGCACCGTACACACCAAACTTTTCTATTGCCATCTTGATGCGGTTGGGAGACCGCCGGTGTGTCGGCTGCACCAGATTTGTGCACTTTTTTCATTCTAACTGTTTTTTGATAGATTTTCACCAGTATCACGTTATTAATTTGCGCCTTACCCCTTCATTTACATCTCCGGGAAAGAAAACAGCACCTTAATTCTATTACAAAGTCCTACTGCAAACAATGAGATTTTTCTTAAGTAGCGTCGGCTGTGCTTCTGGTTCCAACTAAAGGGTGGAAAGGATAAATGGTCACACACTGTGGGTGAAGCGGCTTCAAAGGGTGGTCTGACTTTACAAGGTTCCAAATGTATTTAACATAGCGGGGAAGCTTAGAGCAGATTTTAGAGCCACTTATACAATATTTATGTTTAGGAAGCAGTAAGGGAGATGGGCTTTTCTAAATAAATAATAATGTTTCCTTATATGAGCAATCCAAGCCATTGTTTTTATTTTTTTGCAAAGTTTTTATTTATTTTTTTTACAGTAGATTGAAACAGAGTTTTTTTTTGGAGCTGAACTCCATTTATTTCAGCTCCGGGGACACCCTCCTTCTGGTAGTACTTACCTCCGTTGTAGGTGCTGGTAGCCGTTCTGGCTGAGCAAGCTGGGCTTTAAAGTTTAAAGCTCCCGCGTCCCGCGGGCCAATAGGAAGCTGCACCGATGATGTCACGGCTTCCTATTGGCCCGCAGTGCGCAGGAGCTTTCAACCTTTTACGCCATCCCTGGTAACCGGGCAGAGTGGCTACCGGCACCTACCACGGAGGTAAGTTTCTCCGGAAGCAGGGGCTCCCCGGAGCTGAAATTAACGAGGTTCAGCTCTGGAGACCCCCGCCTTCGATGTGCTAGTAAACGGGGGGGGGGGAAACTTCGCAAAAAAAATTGCTGCCGCGGATTACCGCTTTAAGTAGTAAAACCGTAAATTTGTCAATAAAAAAACAAAAGTAGTAATCCCCCCGGTACCGTAAAGGAAACAGCTGAAAGTACCCCTCCACGTGCAGTACTGTAGTACCACTACTTCATGTTTAGTCACATACATTGGGTATATCGTTTTACCCCTCGAGCACACAAAGGGTTAAAAAGGACCTCCTCCCCCCCCCCCCCCCACTTTGCTGGTCTACAGCATAAAAATATCACACGCCTTTTAACCTCTCTGTTGCCAAAGTGGTCTGAGATGCTGGAGCGTCGTTGCAATGAAGGGTTAACGTGTGTACAAGGAGCTTTACCCAGCTAATCTCCCTGGCAGGGCGGAAGGATTTGCCCCCAGGGCTCACACAGCATGAAGTGTGGCATGAGCTGTACGTGTGAGGCGTGTGCACAACCTCCTTATTGCTCAAATCAAAAATGTCACATTCTGTTATTCGGATCCTGGAGAAATGTATATTCATTGGAAGTTGTGATGCCTTTTAGTGGAGCAACTTTAAGGTTCTTCACAGATACAAAGTATAGTGTACAGAGCTTTCCTAACCTGATAGGAATTCATACCAGGGGTGGCCAACTCCAGTCCTCAAGGGCCATCAACAGGTCAGTTTTCAGGATATCCTGCTTCAGACACTTTTTTTCAATCAGGGACTCAGTCAACGACTGAGCCCCTGATTGAGCACACTGTGCTGAAGTCAGGGATATCCTGAAATATCCTGACCTGTTTGTGGCTCTCGAGGACTGGAGTTGACCACCCCTGGTCTATACTGTGTTTTCTTTAAGTGTAATGTACACTATAATTTAATCTATGAAGAACTCTGAGGCTGGTCCGCTTCAAGGTAACCCAACCAACAAGGAGTCTTCGTTTAAACTGAACAGGACCATCATGTTGGGGTTCCTTCTATGGCTTTACCCACATATCCAGGCTGGAGATTATCTAACACGCTATACATTTTTCTCGTCGTTGCAGGTGTGAGTGAGAAGCCAAGCCAGCCTTCCATTGAGCTCATCTTTATCAATGAGGAGTAAGAATGACTTAAATGAACTCTCTCGCAGTTGGGTGAGCCTGTCTGTGATCAAGCAGTAGACCGGGGGGACCCCTAGAACAGGACTCATAACATCTTTAACTTAACCAGTTAGTAGTAGGCAGCTGACTTTTAACTCTCATGTGTCCTTGTACTGATCAATTCCCCGTGCTAATGAAAACAGATTGCTAGCTCTTTTTGGTATGCCTTGAACTGAGCCTTTATAAAAGATACAGACTGCCGTGAAACAGCAGGCAGGATATGGGGGTCAAAGGAAAGATTGGAAGCAGCAATTCCTCCTAAAAAAAGATGTTTATCTTCACTACCTGAATCCATGGTTCCCCTGGAGTTGAATCTCAGGGTCACCAATAGGAAACTTCATCTCCCAGTGATGTTGCACCTTTCTATTGGCTGACGGAGTAGCCACCATGTTTTTTTTCTGGGTGGATACAAACGCTGATATCCCTGGAACTGGGGGTGTGCCCGGAGCTCAGACTCCAAGAGATCCCCCAAAATCAGGTGCTGACATCAAATGAAGAAAGCCAACATGGATTGCAGCTTTAATGAAAGGATAAAGGGGTGTCATTTTAAATTATATTAATGAATGGGGGGGGGGTAAAAAGAAAAGGGCAATTAAATTACATGCATTATTTCCCGTGACACTGCTTATATGTGATTTCCTTTTCAGAGCCACAGCCATGGACCTGAGCAAACTAATTCAGAGCAAGGTACCTGAAATATAGTTACATAGTAGATGAGGTTGAAAAAAGACGTACGTCCATCAAGTTCAACCTATGCTAAATTTAGACAGATACTTTATCCTATACCTATACTTACTTATTGATTCAACATTGAAATGTTCAACACAGATACTATACAGCAGGACCAAGCATCTGAAATATGTTACTTAACTGTCGAAATTATTTGCTGCTCAACATGTCCATCTAAAGGCACAAAACAGAAGGGGGTTATGTATATAAGCTGCTGTCCCGTCCCATCCTGTATTGTATCTTTCCGTGTGTTTGGTCTTGTTTATAACCTTAAATGCTTTCCCTTTGGGAGAAAAGTGCTATATAAATAAAATTGTTATTATCATTATTATTATTATTATTAGTTATATAAATGTAAAGTCTTCTGGCTGCGTACCTAAGGAAAAACTGGCACACACAAAAAATAGCATCACATAAAAAATGGGAATAAAATAATTCGAAATGTGATCTCTGCTTTAGTTTCCTTGGGCGTCGAGGAGCATCACAAACAGAACATGTAGTGATCCAAGCTTGTCTTACCCGTGTCTCTCTTATACCAGCAGAACCTGAATGCTGTGCACGTGATTGCCAATCCAATCAGGGTTGTGAAGCCTCCACCCAATGGTCAAGCTCTCCCGCAGGTAAGAAGAGGCTGGCCTCTACAATGCAGGGGCTCCCAATAATTGCTGCTGACCCACACTCACACGAGCACGCTGACCCACACTCACACGAGCACGCTGACCCACACTCACACGAGCACGCTGACCCACACTCACACGAGCACGCTGACGCCACAATCACCGAAGCCCGTCGACCCACACTCAAACGAGCACGGCTGACCCACACTCGCACGCAGACCCGCAGAATCCACACAGCCCAACACCAGGACCCACACTCACACGAGCACGCTGACCCACACTCACACGCAGATACACACAGACCCACACAGACCCACACTCACACGAGCACACTGACCCACACTCACACGAGCACGCTGACCCACACTCACACGAGCACGCTGACCCACACTCACACGAGCACGCAGATACACAAAGACCCACACAGACCCACACTCACACGAGCACGCTGACCCACACTCACACGAGCACGCTGACCCACACTCACACGAGCACGCTGACCCACACTCACACGAGCACGCAGATACACACAGACCCACACAGACCTACACAGACCCACACAGACCCACACATGCTTATTTACTGTTTCATGCTGCTAAGCTTTTTGTCTCCACCCATGACGACTTTTACACATTGTTTTTGATAAAGAAAAAGAGGTGCTCTTTAATACCAGTAATATTTTGGGATCTAGCGGGTTCCCAGAGTAATGACCATCACACACCAAAAGTTCCCGAATTCTACACCCATAAAATGAGTATATAAATGATAGACTGCCGCTTTCAAAAGAGTCAGCCATGGGGCGGGGTGCAGCATTTACCCTTTCCCTGCAAGAGAGCCTGCAATGCACTGCAAAGAAATGGAGCAGAGAAAAGTAGGAGTATGGATAGCACATAACAGGCATTAGCACAAACTGGTCAGAGGTCAAACCCAACAGTGATACTATTCGTGCTGTGAATAAGGTCAAAATCAACTGTGACCAATCAAATAGCACTCACAAACATATTCTTCCGTAGTAAAACCGCAATATGACTGCACCATTCCTCGTTTGGAAAAACAAACAAATGGCAAAGACATAGGGTGATGATGGTGTTCTCTGCACGCTCTCACCCACTCCGGACATGTCCTCGGCTCCAGAAAAGCGTGCACGCTGCTTCACCGCGTTCTCTTGGCTTCTACATCCGCATTGCAATTGCGGAATCCCAATTTGTGTCCACTGAGTCTGGATCAAAGGAGACCTGCAGCCAGAGACCCTCTATATACAGGCGGGCCCCGCTTCTCGACGCTTCGCTTCTCGGCGATCCGCCAATATGGCGGTACCAAGAAGGAGGCTGCCATGTATGCGAATGCGCAAAATGGGAACGCCCAAGTTTGCGCATGCGCAGAAGGGGGAGCGGCCGAGTTTGTGCATGCGCAGAAGGGGGAACTGCATGTCTGCGCATGCGCAGAAGGGTAGGAACGGAACCTGACGTATGAGCAGGGCTCTCCTGTACCACTACATTTGCTAAAAGGCGAAGCATTGGTGCTTTGAATTAAGCATTTCAAACAACCTGTATACATTATTATATCATTTATATAACTGCCCTGAGTCCGGTACACAGCACAGGGGATGAACACCCTTTTAATTCACTGTATTCAAGAGCACCATTATATGTTTGCTATATTTCTTTGCTGTCGTTATTTTAATTATGCCTATTGAAATATGTTTTATCATCTATTAATACTCCATTATTTGCTTCGGTAGTAACGCACCATTAAGGGATCTCTTTCCTCTATGTACACACTAGTACATTTCCTGCTATATTACCAAAATCCCTGAAATAATTGGATGGGTGCTAACTCCAAATAATTGGATGTTGGGTTATACTATGACATTAAAAAAATGAAACTATCACAACGAAAAAGCAGAGCTGTCCCAATCATCCCAAAAAAGTAATTAGCGTACTATAAATAAAGCGGAAAATCATCAGGGAAATATAAAAAATATCTAACATTTTAATATCACGGAAATATAAAAATATAATAATGTGCAAATTGTCAACCATCTGATACATTGTAATAAACACATACACAGTAACTTGCTAAAAGGGGAATATATCAAATCTCAAAGATGTTAAAGATTGCATATAGATATATATATACAATATATAGACACAATATACAATATATATACATATATATATTTATATATATATATATATTTATGCATAGCTATAGCCCGCACTCGTTGGGGGGCCCGCTCTCACCCACTGTTGGCGGACCATCTCTCTCTTCAGATAGAGACAGGCGGGGGGAGATGGTATCCGGCGGCAGACCCCCCCCCCCCCCCCCCCCCGCGTTAAACAGAGGATAAGCCGGCAGAGAAATTAGCAGCTGTTACAGAGGCAGAGTAGGGCAGCCGGGGAGGAGCGCCCTCTAGCAGCAGACACCGGAAGGAAGAAAGACTTCTGGTCAGACCGCTAGAGGGCGCTCCTCCCCAGTCGTCCTGCTCTGCCTCTGTAGCAACTGCTAATTCCTCTGCCGGCTTATCCGATGTTTAACGCCGGGGGGCCAGCTGCCGCTGCTGCTGCATATCATCTCCCCCCGCCTGTCTCTATTAGCACCCACAGGTAGGCAAGGAGGAGGGAGAGAGATGATGATGATGAGGGGGAGAGAGCTGATGATGGTGAGCGGGAGAGCTGGTGATGATGATGAGGGGGAGAGCTGGTGATGATGATGAGGGGGAGAGCTGGTGATGGTGATGATGATGAGGGGGAGAGCTCATGATGATGAGGGGAGAGCTGGTGATGGTGATGATGAGGGGGAGAGCTGATGATGATGAGGAGGAGGGGGAGAGATCATGAGGAGAAGGGGGAGAGATGAGGAGGGGGAGAGATGAGGTAAGGAGGGATGGTGAGAGAAAGGATCAGGTAGATCAGCGTTTCCCAAATGGTGGGTTGCGACCCGGCACCGGGTCACGGAAGCAAAATTGCCGGGTCGTAGTGAGGCTGGCCGCACGGCGTCCCCCCATCCCTCCTTGCGGCGGCCCGAGGTGAGGTGCGGGACAGTGCTGAAGTGGTGCAGGCTGCTATCGCTGGGGTGTCAACGGGGATTCGCTGACTCGGGCTCCTACTGCAGCCCCGCATCATGATGTTGCCGCCCATGACATGCTCCGCCCCCCCACAGGACACCATGCCCGGCATGATAGGAGGTAGGAAGTGGTGCGGGGGCGCACCTGTGCCTCCGTTCCTGGCGCTCCCTTCCCCTCAGTCCCCTTGGTGCGGGAGATAGACGCAGGGGGTGCGCAGTGGTGGCTGCGCGGTCGCTGGCGGGCAGAGGGAGGCGTGGAGCCGCCTGCTCGGATCACTTGGCCTTTCCTCTCTCCCCCGCCCCCCCCCTTCTCCCCCCGCCCTCCCCCCCCCCCCCCCCCTCTCCCAGTCACCTCACATCCAGTCCTTCATAGCCTGGCCTCTGTTAATAAATTGTTGTGTGTGTGTGGTGTATGTATATGGGATGTGTGTGTATCATGGCGGGTGTGTGTATAAGGGGAGTGTGTGTGTGTTTGGTGAGCGTAGAGTGTGTGTGTTTGTGTGTGTGTGTGTGTGTTGTGTGGTGTGTGGTGTGGGTGTGGGTGGTGGTGTTGTGTGGGGTGTGTGTTTGTGTGTGTGTGTGGTGTGTGTGTGTGTTGTGTGCTCGTGGGTGCTTGCATCAGTTGGGTGCGCGTGTGTATAATGGTGAGAGAGTGTGTGTGTATGGTGTGTGTGTGTGTGTATGGGGGAAGAAGAGTGTGTATCATGTGTGTGTGTGTTTGTGTAGGGGAGAGAGAGAGTGTGGTGTATATTGTGTGTGTGTGTGGTGTGATGGTGTGTGTATCGTGGTGCGTGTGTGTGTATGTTGAGTAGGATTGGGTTTTATCTGTGTTGTGTATTGTGTGTGTTATTGTTATCTGTGTGTGTGTGTGTGTGCGTTGTATGTATCTGTTGTGTGGTGGTATGCTGTGTGTGTGTGTGCTATCTGTGTGTGTGTAGTCATGTGTGTGTTGTATTGTTGTGTGTCGCTGTGTGTGGTGATGTGTGTGTGTGTGCTGTGTGTGTGTTGTGGGTGTATCTGTGTGTGGTGTGTATCCTGTATGTGTGTGTGTCATGGGTGTGCTGTGTGTGTGTCGTGTGTGTGTGTGTGTGTGGTGTTTGTTGTGTGTGTGTGTTGTGGTTTGTGTGTGTTGTGTCGTGTGTGTGTGTGTGTGTGTGGTGTGTGATGGGTGTGCGTGGTGTGTGTGTGTGTTGTGTGTGTGTGCGCGTGGTGGTGCCTGTATCTGGGTGTGGTGTGTATGGGGGGCCAGCCGTGTGTTGTGTTCTGTCCTCTGTGTGTGTGTGATGTCTGGGGGCGCGCGTGGTGTGTGTGGGTGTGTGTGTGTGTGTGTGTGTGTGTGTGTGTGTGTGTGTGTGTGTGTGTGTGTGTGTGTGTGTGTGTGTGTGTGTGTGTGTGTGTGTGTGTGTGTGTGTGTGTGTGTGTGTGTGTGTGTGTGTGTGTGTGTGTGTGTGTGTGTGTGTGTGTGTGTGTGTGTGTATCAGCCACAGCCACTGTGTATATCAGTGGCTGTGTGTGTGTCTGTGCAGGCCAGCAGTGGCTGTGTGTGTTTGGTCTGTCTGTGTGAGTGTCTGTAGGTCAGTGACTGTGTGCGTCTGTGCAGGTCAGAGAGAGAATGGGGGGGGAGAGAGAATAGAGGGGATTGGGAGAATATATGAAATCTGTGTTGACATTCATAACGGTTTTATTTTACCTATAGGCGATAAAAATTTTAGTGGGTCACGAAGGAGAAGTTCAAAAATAACCGGGTCACGGAAAAAAAAGTTTGGGAAACGCTGAGGTAGAGGATGGGGGGGAGGAAGAAAAAAATTGCAGTCAGTATTAATAATAATAATAATAATAATGGGGCCCTGAATGTTTTTTTGCCCGGGGGCCTGCACATGTCTAGCTACGCCACTATACATATACAGTACACACACTCACACACACACACACACACACACACACACTACCTCTATTGGTGGCAAATAATCGCCATGATGTAAATTATATATTTACAAAACAAGAAAAATACATGAATTCTGCAAAGTCCCAAAAAGGAAGTCATGGTAGATATGGCAGTCGACTCTCAGTCAATAGAAGGTGCACGGGTATAAGTGAGCCTATGTGTTGTTATAAGCGCTGATAGAAGAAGAAAGGAGCACTCGCTTAAAAGGGGCTTCTGTCACATGTGCAGACACACAGGCACGGAAAATGTGTGCGGCACATCTACAATAAAGAAGAAAGCACTCTTGTGGCCGTGTGAAAATTGTTATTTAATTAACAATAGTCGAAGTTTCAGTCCTTGTCTTGGACCTTTTCCAACTATTTTGACTATTGTTAATTAAAGCAGTAAAACGGGAAACACCCAACATCCGTGCATCAAACACTTTGTGCGGGTTATCTTTCCAAACGGGTTGTCTGATAATGGCAGTGTTATGTTTGTTGTATTTGAATAAAGGGCTCTTTCATCAGTCAGGATAATGGATAAAGATCTCCTTTTGTGAGTACATCCCTTTTGGTATTTGATTGATGGTGCAATGTAACATATAGTGCACTGCCGTGTCTCAATTGGGCAAGAAAATAGGGATAAAGTACCAGAAACTTCCCATAGTTGAGTGGTTGTATTCCTATGTCCCGTGTCCCCATCCCGAAAAAAAAACCTTAATTTTGCTCCCACCGTTTAAATGCAATAAATGGTTCACAGTTTGTCTTAAAGAATCACTTGAACATAGAAGCCTTTGGAGTACGTACAATATCCCTGCTGAGATGAGATCTGTTGGCGTGCTCCTGCCGCATCACTGGAAGCAGAAAAAGGGAGCATGGCGGTGCACAGCAAAATGACCGATCCCAGGGCTGGAGTGCAGGCAAAAGCTTCAAACTTTCTTTATTGGCACATGGTTGAATGCAAAAGAGGGTAAATACACTCTAACGCGTTTCGCTGCTTGCCCGGCGCTCTGTCAAAGCACCAGACAAGGCGAGAAACGCGTTAGAGCGTAGAGTACACCACTAATTCTCCGTTTTTTCATATTGTTAATGAAATAAAAAAGTTCACACACGACCACAAGAGTGCTTTCTTCTTTATTTAATGTGTTGAAAGCGCTAACATCCTCGCTGAACCCTGAATATATTATTTCCCATTTTTGCTGATAGTAAAATGTTTATGATCTCTATATATTTGCTGCAAGACATAGGCTGAATCAATCCTCCAATGTAAGGTTCACATTTAGTGTCTTCACATTCCTGGCGGGAAGATTGCTGACACAGTTTGCAAGTTAAGGGACTTATATTTTGTCAGCCAAAATGGCTGATTGGACCGTTTTTCAGATGAAAAAGGCCTGATAGGCTACTTTGGCTGATAAACCGTAGAACAGTCCTTAAGAACCCCCAACAGGTCAGGGTTTAAGGGTATCCCTGTTTCAGCACAGTTGATTCAGTCAAAATGACTGAGCCACCGATTGAGCCATCTACACTGAAGCTGGGATATCCTTAAACCCTGACCTGTTGGGTGTTCTTGAGGACTAGAGTTGGGAACCCCTGCTGTAGAATAAGCCCCTATGTCTCAGCTCCTCCATCCATTCCTGGTTGCTGGACCCTGCATCGGCTCTTACTAAGTACCTTTGCCCAGATGGTTGAGTGTTAGCGATGTTTGAAAGACGTTGTGACTCTGTATTTTCAGCTACTCTTGACTCCCATAGGGTGCTGGTACACTACAAGCACGGACAAATCACGACACCAAAATTTCAGAGCATGTTTTTTCTACAAGTAAAAATGGAAGCAGCGGAACCCTAACAATGAGGATGGCCAACCCATGTAAGATGATCAGCTAACTCAAGGTTGTCTCTTGATATCGTCAATAAATTAGATTGTCTCTATTTCGCAGACACAGATCCTAGTTCTACCACCTACTGATTCCAGGGACCCGAAGAATCAGGGGATGTATAGGTCCAGACATGACCACATGGTCTGCAAGTGCCTGTCACTCAGTGTCTCCTACGCAGCAACCATAGGGGGCCTGACCACCATCATTGGGACATCCACCAGCCTCATCTTCCTGGAGCACCTTAACAAGTAGGGAATATGGAGCAGACAGTATCAGTGATACAATGTATACAGTCATTGTTGAGTATGTAGACTTCAGAAGGCAGCCAAGTAGATAACACGTTTCCCCAGAGACCCAAAATGTATCTAGCTGAATATATTTAACCCCTGTAGTAAGGGTATAAAGTTAAAGGGGTAATCACAGAGGATTTGGGGGTTTATCACCTGCAGAAACTTTCTTCCTACCTGTACAGAAAATATTTCAATTTCTTATCATAGGTATTTTAGTGATGGCAATGGAAAATATGCTATTGTATGTCATATGCCTTATTCCCTCCCTTTCTGGCAGGGATAGTGCTGCGTAACATTTCAATATTTTGGGAGAAGCTGTTAAAGAGCCCCACCCCCCTCTTCCTATAACTATTACCTTTTTATTGCACCACAGTGACCTTTAGGTCAGTAACTGTTACGTCATGTAGCACTCAGGGGGTTAAATGTAATTGATGGGCTTGTGTTGTAATTAGGCAGAGACAACCCACCCACAACCTTCAATCAATCAGTTCTAGTCCAGACTAGTTTAATTTGGGTCTGGTAACTGGGCTGGGTATTCATTCCTGTATACAGTATTATTTATTTACCGCCTGGGGACTAATTTCAGATTCTATATACAAAATGTTACCACCATCTTACCTGTTTCCTCAGTCTCTTTATCAGTCAATTAGCACCAGGTAGAAAAACAACTAGCATAACACTTTTATCTGTGCTAGTGCCTGGTTAATTTATATAGCAAAAGGAAATATTACTGTATGCTCATTTGCATGGTCTTAGACAGGTCTGCAACCCCGCCTTTCACCATTATCACCCAGCACACAGTGCTTCCACTGCAGCAAGGGATTCTGGGAAATAACATGCAAATGAGCACACAGTGCCAACTTTTGCTTCAAAACCATATAACATGGTCCCCTATAGGTTTATGCTTGCTGCATTTCACAGCTTTTGAGCACAGCCTGTGTTAAGATGCATAGCCAGTAAACCCACCCACAGCCAGCTGTTTTGACCATAAATGTGAGGTTGGTAATACTGGCTTTGCAAAATGAAGCATGGGATAGGTTTCACCACACTTAGTAAACTTATGGTGGGTTAAAAAAGTGACAAAAACCCTCCACAGTAAATCATACAGCATATGGAAATATTACTGTGTGCTCATTTGCATGTCTTAGACAGTTCTGCAACCCCGCCTTTCACCATTATCACCCAGCACACAGTGCTTCCACTGCAGCAAGGGATTCTGGGAAATGACATTCAAATGAAGCACAACAGTGCCACCTTTTGCTTCAAAACATATATATCTATATTCAAATATATATATATCTATATATAATATATATATATATAATATATTATATTATATATATATATATATATATATATAGTTATACGTTACCGTTTCCAAGGATTGGTAAACAAGAGACAGCACTCAATGTTGAAAATCAAAGTGTATTAGTGAAAGCAAAAAATTTTTGCTTTCACTAATACACTTTGATTTCAACATTGAGTGCTGTCTCTTGTTTACCAATCCTTGGAACGGTAACGTATAACTACTTCTCTATATGGGACGTGCACCTGTGGCTTACCAGCACTATTGGAGTGCCAACTGCCTTACTGACTATATAATTATATAATATATATATATATATATATAATATTATATATATATATAAATATATAATATATTATATGCACACACGTACAGAAAACCCGCACTGCTATTGTTAACCGTTGATGTGCTGACTGGATGGAGACGTGATAATATCGATTGGAGAAAAAGAACCCAGTCTTGTAGCACTCGTTCACACAATTGTATAGTGATAAATTTAAAATACTTTATTAATAACTCTGAATAAAAAAGGGTGTTAAAACGTAATTAAATACTGTGTAGAACGCACGTGACTGTATCTCTTGGTACCCACCCTGGTATAGGTGGGTAGTATAGTGTGATCCCTGATAGGTACTAGAGATCAAATGCATAAATTATAGCGACCTAAAATGTAGGAGAGGACCAAAGAAAGCCACCGAAAGGACTGTCTCTATTGGAGTGCGTCTAGGCGTAGATTGCGCTCTGGATACACTCATGATAATGTGGCATATACTACGCTAGGTAAGACCTATAGTATCTCATCCCCCCAGATAGAGATTGCTCGGTTTTGTGTACAAATTCACCTTCATAGTATGAGCTACATCTCTAAAGGGATATGTGTTGCCTATTTTCTAAGGTGCAGGCTATTAGGCAAGCAGTATTACTGTTGTAAGGTATAGCTAAACTAGAGCAACTATATGAATCACCAACACCTAGGATGTGATTTGAGGCCGGATATGTACTCCTACAATGTTGTGGTAGGTTGTTGGTGATGTCTGCTGCTTCTGTTTTGTTGATTCAGGCCCCTTACTGTTGTAGCAACAGTGTAAACTTAGCTGCCACACACAAGCACTATGCGCTTATGGTTAATTCCCCTAAGCACACCAGGGTCTTATCATGCCCCCTACGTGCCCTGAAGAAGCGTTTTAACACGTGAAACGCGCGTGTCGGCATTTCTCTCCCTGCACACTTGGGAAGTTTGTTTATTTAAACAGTTCAACTTGAAGATATTGATCTGCGTTTGGGCTTTAAACTTCCCCTGATGCATGATTTACTAGGGATCACGCTGTATATCATTACTGCGGGACCCCCCATGTTCCCAGGAGTCTCTGAATTTACTCACTCACAACAGACAGGCAGGTCCTCGAGCACATCGGCACTGATATAACAGGATCAGTGCTGATGTAGGGGACACTGCGATGATCAGCTAGAAGACCGGCTCCCCTGTCATTACTACTCGTGCACGCTATTGCTCCAACCTGTAGAGAGGGGGGGACGGGGTGTGTTTGGGGCTTTGACCCCATTTCAATATTAACCTCCTGTATACCCTACTCCAGCACACTCGTTTGTTGGCATATGCAGCGATCCATGACCTGCTGAGTACTTCTCAGCTGTTTTATGTCCACACATTAACCCTACATTTAGCCGCAAGCATCTAACTTACCCACGCATCACTGTGGAGGTTCCTCTGACATCAGCTTCCACCTCTGCGCATGATAAGACCCTGGTGTGCTTAGGGGAATTAACCATAAGCGCATAGTGTTGTGTGTGGCAGCTAATTACACTGTGCTACAACAGTAAGGCACTGAATCACAACAGCGAGCAGCAGACATCACCAACAACCTACCACAACATTGTAGGAGTACTATCCGCCTCAAAATCACCTCCTAGTGTTTTGGTGATTTCATATAGTTGCTCTAGTTTAGCTATACCTTACAACAGTAATCACTGCTTGCCTAATAGCCTGCACCTTAGAAAATAGGCAACACATATCCCTTATAGAGATGTAGCTCACTATGAAGGTGAATTTGTCCACAACAAGCAATCTCTATCTGGGGGGGAGATACTTATAGGTCTATACCTAGCTTAGTATATGCCCATTACTTGAGTGTATCCCTCTAGAGCGCAATCTACGCCTAGACGCACTCCAATAGAGACAGTCCTTTCGGTGGGCTTTCTTTGGCTCCCTCCTACATTTTAGGTCGCTATAATTTATAGCATTTGTCTCTAGTACCTATCAGGATCACACTTATCTACCCACCTATACCAGGGTGGGTTACCAAAGGTACAGTCACGTGCTGTTTCTACACAGTATTTAATTAGTTTTAACACCCTATTTTTTATTCAGAGTTATTAATAAAGTATTTTAAATTTATCACTATACAATTGTTGTGAACGAGTCTACAGACGGTGCTTTTTCTCCCAATCGATATTATAATATATATATATAATATATACTATTAAGGTTATGGCGGGTAAAAAAATGCAAAAAACCTCCACAGTAAAGCATAAAGCAACTGTAATATTACTGTATGTTCATTTGCACATCTTAGACAGGTCTGCAACCTGTCTTTCCCCATTGTCACCCCAGCATACAGCCTTCCACTGCAGCAAGGGATTCGTGGGAATGACATGCAAATGAGCACGTCTCCACCTTTTGTCTCAAGCTCGATTGGCTTGTGTAATTTACAGTTGATAGATATATATATATTATATATATATATATATCTATATTATATTATATATATATATAAATATATATCCCTTTCAAGCAGTTCCATTTTTTTTGTTTCCTTTTTTAATTATTAATTAAAAATTAGTATAACTTCTTTTAATTGCTATCATTATTTTTTAATAAATGCATTATAAATGACATAAACACCGAAATAGGAAGCAAACCACAGCTTCTAGGTGACACCACGGTATTTATTTATTTTTATTTATTTTCATTAAATTGACATTTTCCCTGTAATCCAAAAACCAAAACACAAACATTGTTTTTAGACTCAAAACACCGGTTCAAGATCACATCTGTAACGGAAACGTTCTCTCCTTTGCTGCCTTCGGGACCTTAACACCTGCTTTCTACATTTCAGCCGCTACCCGGAGGCCGAGGGGGTGAATTTTGGTACTTGGTTCGTGTTCAGTTTGCCCATCGTTGTGCTCATGCTCCTGCTCACCTGGGTGTGGATGCACTGGCTTTTTTTGGGTTGCAAGTGAGTGATTTGGGGAGTGCCAGTAGGAGGAGTTAGGGAGAAGTTACACGACACAGATTACAATGAGATTCTCTACACCTCAGACTGATTTCACTACTTATCTTTGCAGAGGCAGCCAATCATTTATCAATATCAATTCTAACACAAAACGAAACTAGTTATTTTAACTAGTTACATGCTGAATATATATGTATATAGAGAATACAGTATAGCAGCGGTGAGCAAACTGGGGGGCGCTAGATTGTTTGGGGGGGGGGCGTAGGGGTTACAGAGGCCCCGCGCTTCCCCAAAGGCATTTAAAATAAATGCCGGGGATTGCGCGAGGCGTCTCCATGGCAACCGGTGTCAAATGACGCCACGGGTCATGTGACATCACAATGCTATGGCAACATGACGTCACACGACCCTGTGACGTCATTTGACGCCGGGGCCGTGCGGGGCGCGAGACGGAGGGGAGAGGATAAAGGGGGGAGCATGAAGATAAGTTTGCGCACCCCTGCCGTTTACCATAATTAATATGTAGGTTTTAAATAATCCTATATTCTTTACGCTGCGTCTTTTTGCGTCACTTTCCCCCCCCCCCCCCCCCCCCCCCCCCCCCTCTTCATCACGTTAAAAAAATTCCACCTGTTCTTAAGTGGAGTAAAGGTTTCTGGCTGACCCTGTGCAGCACATGTAGAAAAGCCTTTCTTACATGCGATGAATTAAGTAGAAATAGGCGTGTTTGCCCAGTTGCCGTAGCGCAGGGGACCAAGACACGTAATGCAAACGCAAAGTAGGAAGCGGAGCAATGTGTCAAAACAAACTCCTGTCTTCATTTTCCTTACATTGATTCAGAATACCACTTATGTCATTGTGGTGCCCGCGGTTTAGCAGGACAAGTCCACTGGTTCAAGGTCACAAAAAAATCTAAAAAAAAGTCCTTAAAGCTGCAGTTCAGGCTCCCGTTTTTTTTTTTTAGTTTTTTTTTTTTAGTTTTTTTTTTTAACTTCAATAGTTTTCATGTGGGCAATCTATACTTACCTAAAAAGAAAAAAACTGCATAGCTGCCGGTCAATTCATTCTCCGTCTATTGATCGGCAAAGTTTGGCGACATCTTTAAATATGGGGAATGTAAATCGTTGCTATAGGAACAAGCATGCTTGTTAAAGTAGAATACAAGAAAATTGGTCTTTCAAAGTTGTTGTTTTTTAAAACAGAAAATGCTAAAAGTATTTTTTCTTACTACAGAACTGATTTATTAAAAAAAAAACACACATGCAGGATATTGACTGAACTGCAGCTTTAATAAATGCAAAAAAAAGGGGGCAATTCAAGATTGGAACTTTCGCAAGAGGTAGAAGCCGTACTTCTGACACTCACAAAAAGCCAACGCCTGTTTTATACCCAGTGCTACCAAAGAAAATGATTTTGCCAGCTGCTGATTTTAAAACGGCGTTGGTTAATCCAGGGGTCCCCCACTCCAGTCCTCAAGCGCTCCCCCCAACAGATCAGATTTCCAGGATATCCCAGCTTCAGCACAGGTGGCTCAATCAGAGGTGAGCCTCTGATTGAGCCACCTGTGCTGAAGTAGGGACTGATTGGGCCACCTGTGCTGAAGCAGGGATTGATTGAGCCACCTGTGCTGAAGCAGGGATTGATTGAGCCACCTGTGCTCAAGCAGGGACCGATTGAGCCACCTGAAGCTGGGATATCCTGAAAACCTGACCTGTTGGGGGGAGCTTGAGGACTGGAGTTGAGCGCCCTTGGACTAACTCACTTGGGGGGGATTCCAGGCCGATCTTCATTCCCATGACTATATCCAGTTCTCTCTGTGTGTTACACTTCCAGCTTTAAGGAGATGTGCTCTCTCAGCAAGAAGAAAAGGTCCAGGCAGGAAGAGCTCTCCGAGAGAAGAATCCAAGAGGAGTATGAGAAGTTAGGAGATATGAGGTATGGATTTAATGAACACAACGCATATGGAAACTAGACAAGCTCTTCTTCCTCTTATTACTTCCCGCTACCAATCTCCAGCCTACAGGTCTACACCATGCTCTACATCCATGTTTCTCAATTAGGGGGGAAATTACGTTGCAGACGATGAAGATGTGCTTCTCTTGTAAATATACAGCCCTTTTGGTACACAAAGTATACCAATAACATAGCCTATGAGCTTGTATTTAGATGCATGGATAGCATTATGTTATATTGTTTATTTATGATACCAACCAGTGTACGCAGTGTTTTTACATCGATATACAAGACATAACACAGGGAAGAATTATACAAAGAAGTGCTTAATACATCAAATGAAACATTGAGGGAACGGAGTTCCTGCCCTGAAGAGCTTACAGTCAGAAGACTAGGTTCAGATGGTGGGTACTCCGAGGATGATGTGGTCATTTGACAGCGCTATGGAAAGCCTTTTTTGTAAAGGCGACTTTTGTGGTGGGTCTTAAAAATGAGGATGGATTGAGCTTGAAGGGGAGAAAGTTTCAGAGGTAGGGGGCGATATGAGAGAAAGAGGAAGGACAGAGGATTAGAGACACATGGGTCAGTGAGAACAGCAGAGGAGGCAGCAGGTAAATAGAGAGAGAGAGAGGAGTGAAGAGCCTTGAAGTAGAGGCAGATCATTTTCTAACGAATGCAACGTTTAATGGAAAGTCAGCCAGGGGATCTGAGAAGAGTCAGCGTTGGCTTCTACATTGATGGTCAGCTGTGAGGAAGGATGCCCAGATAACATAAGATTGCAGTAGTCAACATGTGAGCGAATGAGGGCAAGGCTTAGAATGTAAGCTCGTGTGATATGTTGTCCACGACTTGGTCATTTCTTTGTTTTCTCAGCTACCCGGAGAAAGTAACAGTCTTCTTTTTCCTCCTGATGACACTCCTCTGGTTCACTCGGGAGCCCGGGTTTGTGCCTGGCTGGGAATCTTTCTTTGAGAAGTAAGTAAAGTTACCCTGTGAGCCTGGATAACTTACAATATACCAATTGAGACTCTGTGTAGGCAAGCACACTTCTGCATTAGTACTGTACTGAAGAAAGAAGTTAGGTGCACTCACTGGATTTATGTAACCACCTCAGGTACACAGAGATCATCCCCCGCTGGGGAGACCATTAGCACAGGACACATTCTCCTAAATTAAGAAGGAACCGGCAATCCAGAGGTCTTCATGCAAACAAAGGATTTTAACCCACACAGATCAACGTTTCGGTCAAGCACACTGACCTTGATGATCTTGACCTTCATGCATACATGGTCAGTGTGTTTGACCGAAACGTCGATCTGTGTGGATTAAAATTATTTTTTTTGTATGAAGAACTTGTGTGTGTCTTGCTGATAAAAAGTATGTGCTTCCCTTTCATTAAGATATTTTACAGTCTTTTAAACAGATTACATTTCCAATAGTTTAATATTAATACCTGTGAATACTTCCAGTAAGGGAAGTTTGGGCCCCTTTTACATGATGCGCATAGGTGGAGAGGGATTCACGTTTATTTTAAAAGGGGAATATTTTAAAGGGTCTCTTTGCTTTACCACAAATTCAGTCACATCTGGTTGCACATATACCGTACATGACTTACATCTGTGATATTGTATGTGTGCACGGTCATTCTTTCGACATCAGTCACTTGTTCTCCAGTGTTATTATGTAACTGCTCTTGATCTCTTAGGAAAGGGTTCAGGACTGATGCCACAGTCTCGGTTTTCCTTGGATTCCTGCTCTTCCTTATCCCATCCAAGAGACCCACTTTTCTGTGCTTCGGGAAGAAGGAAACGGGTGAGAAGCCACTACATGTGCCTCGCATGGCATGGTGTACTTATCCTAATATAATATATGTGTTCTGTACTGACAATGTACCCAGCGCTGTGCATACAACTGTGCAGACACAATGAGTCTTCAAGCATTACAGCAGGAGTGGCCAACGCCCGTTCTGAAGGGCCACCAACAGGTCAGGTTTGAAAGATATCCCTGATTCATCACAGGTGGCTCAATCAGTGGCTCAGTCTTCGACTGAACCACTGATTGAGCCACCTGCGCTGAAGCAGGGATATCCTTCAAACCTGAACTTTTGGTGGCCCTTCAGGACTGGCGTTAGCCACCCCGGCATTCAAGCATACAATTTAATTTAGGTTGCTTAGGCTGCGTCCATACTCCGCGAGACGTGAACAAAAGGCCGTATCTCTATGGGGCAGGCCATAGAGCGCGCGACCAATTTTCGAGCAGACAAAACATTTTGTTTTTGTCGCACGACAGCCGGGTCAAATGGGCGGGTTCAGCCAATGAGGGCGAAACCGCTCACGTGACGTCACGGCCACGCCTCTCCATCGCTGTGGATCACAGGCCACAGATCGCTCGGCCGACAGCCGCACATAACGCCATCCACTTCAAAGGCAACGACAATATCACCCATGACGAGTCATTCAGTGCACAGTGTGGGTCACTGGACCATGTCTCTGTGGCTATTAAATGATTCCTCTCCGGCATTCTTTGCTATTTTTGTGTCATTAAAGGACGGGGCGAGGGCAGCGATGAGGGTGGTAACCCAAGTGGTCCGATGCTGACCTGGCAGGAATTCCAGAGACACATGCCCTGGGAAATCGTGGTCCTGGTTGGAGGGGGATATGCTTTGGCTGCTGGATGTAAGGTACTGCGCCGTTCTTCTGTCTGGGACTTCTGCACAAATAAAGCTGACTTAGGCCGCGTTTACAGTGGCTGCAACGGCGCGAACAACAAACCTCATCTCTACGAGGCCGCCCATAGAGCGCGCAACCAATGAAGCGCGAACGCGCGCGATTCTAGAGAAGACAAACAATTTTTGTCTTTGCCAAGCGACGGCCAGGTCACGTGGCGGGTTCAGCCAATGGGGGTGAACCGCTCACGTGACGTCACGGCCACGCCTCTGCCACCCGCCCCGTACCTCAGTGCAAGTTTCGCGCGAGTGACAGGCGCGCAGCCGCTATAAACGCGGTGTTAAAGCAGCAATCCAAGCCGCCGATTGCGTTTGCAAATGTTTATTTTTTTAATATAGGGCCGCAGACACCTGCCCTCCCCCCCCCCCATATCGGCAGTCTTGCGAGCCCCCCTACTCGCTCCCCCCTCACCCCTCTCTTCATGGTATACATATATTCATTTGTACCAATGTAATTCTGATGCTACAACAGAGATCTAAGGCAAGAGAGTGAGTGGAGACTATTAAAAACTATGAAAGTTCCACATGAACTGTAATTGGAGACTGAAATGAAATACTAGACTCTACATTTAAAGTTAGTTATAATTAAAATGTAGCTAAAATTTTAAAAAAAAATTAAAGTAAATTCCTATTTTTCATTGCTATAAAAGTAAAGTATGTTGTATTACCAAAACACTTTAAACGCCTCCCTGTTTTTTTTTTGTTTACCTCATTGGAACTAAACCCTTTTTATTACCAGAGGGTACTTGCTTGCTTGCACTTGCTTTGTAACGCGTTGAAAACCCCTCTGGTAGCAAAGGGTTAAAATGAGACTACAGTGGGTCAGGTGCACCACTCCTCTCCCAATGTGAAGAGCTACACTGTGTTTGGAGTGCTCCCAATTCACTGCCTTTTACACCCTGTCACTATAATAGAGTTCAGGCCTTTCCATATGGATTGGGCGTCAGATGGAATGCCTCAGCAGCCTGCCTTCCTGGGCCGTCACTCTCCTTGCCTGCATGCTGGTCTCTGCGGTGACGGAGTTTGTCAGTAACCCAGCCACTGTGACCATCTTCTTGCCTATTCTATGCAGTCTGGTGAGTAATGAATGTCCTCATGGGCCCAGTGCATTCTTGTCCCACCTACCAAAGGCACGTGATGGGGGAGGTCACTCGTAGAGATGTGTGAACCAATCCCAGTTTGCTTGGTAGGAGTTCCTCCTTGTTTTTGAGAAATGTGTGAATTTAGAGTGATTGCTTCTTCTTAACTGGCAAGGACAAAAAAAACCCAACCTCACAAATGTTCACCAAAGTCTACAGAAAAAAAGAGTTTTATTTGTAAAGTTTGAGGACAAATGGGATCTCGAAGTAAGATATTCATGTTTGGTGGTTTTAGCGGTTTCATAACTTTGCCACTTTTTCCACCAGCCGCAAATATCCAAAACGTGCGAAAACATGAACTTGTGTGAAGGTTCTGCTCATCTTAAGTTACTTTATCAAAAGTAATCGCTATATGTATTTCAAAGAATGTATCTGTCCAACAGCATTAGTCTCTGCAGACGCTGAATATAGAAGATACTCTTGTACTTTCTTTCAGTCTGAAGCCCTGCATATAAACCCGCTCTATACCCTCATACCCGTTACCATGTGCATTTCCTTTGCTGTGATGCTACCAGTGGGAAACCCACCAAACGCTATTGTGTATAACTATGGGCACTGCCAAATCAAGGATATGGTAAGACAGATATTCTTTTGCCAAAACAGCACCTGAACACCTTGGCTCTTGGCCACGTGACTTTAGCCCTCACGTTTTCTCAAACCCTTAGGTGAAAGCCGGTTTTGGAGTGAATCTGATCGGTCTCGTTGTCGTCATGGTTGCTATTAACACCTGGGGAATCAGCCTCTTTCAACTGGATGTTTTTCCAGACTGGGCAACAGTCCGGAACGCAACTGGCCATCTGTGAAGGAACGTTGGAGAAGGGAAGGTGGAATCTGTGAGTTTTTGGTTACCCGGCAGTATGTACGTGGAAATAGGCTACACTCCAAAACCACAAGAAAGTTTCAGCGGGAGACCCAACAAGCAATGATACCACCAGGATCCTCCTTTGGTATTTTGCAACAGATTTATTCATCCCCAGCACTTGATCAGCATGATTATTTACTGATTCATTAAATCCACCTCTACAAACCTGACGGACAGCTTACTTTGCTTCCTGCACCGCAAATCTGGCTGGTATTTACATCTTGCTCAGTATTTGAAAGTTTGCTTGTACCTTTTGGTAATTGGCTTTGCAATTTGCTTGTTATCATTGCTTGATTAATTAACCACTTCTTTGCCAGAGGGGGCAAGTCCTCATCAGCCCAGCGCAATGTGTCGCTGACCCCTCTGGCAGAGAATTGGTTAAGGCAGGGGGTCTGTAACCTCTCAAGGAAGAAGAGCCATTTTCTAAAAAATGTCTCTCTCCAAAATATTCAGAGCCGCAACACTTGCATGAATATTACACCCCCACAAACACATACATATACTGTACACACACTAATGGGTATACAGGGAGTCCTCGCTATCCAACGTTTCACTTTACAACGAATGGCATATCCAACGCTTTACAATGCAATCCTATGTGTCGTTTTTCGACGCCATAATGCGTTATCCAACGCTCACCGCCACTGATTAACATGGGACTCACTTTACAACTGTTTCACTATCCAACGCTACTTCCAGAACGGATTCTGTTGGATAACCAAGGACTGCCTGTATTAACATACGACAAAATATGTGGGAGAAAATGCACCCCCCAATAATAACTCCCTTTATTTATTTTCATTGTTTTTCTGTGCAAAATAGTGTCATTTACAAATACACACATACACTACCCTCCCCAAAAAACACATACACGACACATAATCCCCCCCCCCCCCCCCAAATACACACACACGCAGGGCTGCCAGGCTTCGTGTTGCCGCCGGGCCCGACGTCTCCCCAGCTGCTTGCCTGCCTCTCTCCTGTACTGTCCCACGCCGGGCTCTGTGACGTCAGCTGGCGTCGGAAATTGCGACACGCACCGGCATGAGACTACAGGAGAGGCAGGCAAGCAGCTGGGGAGACGTCAGGCCTGGCGGCAACACGAAGCCCGACCAGCGCCGGCCGGGCACCCTCGCAGCCACCGCCAGGTTAGTGAGCGAGACAGGCAGCAGCTGGGGGTCGGCAACTTGCAGAGCCGCAAGTAGGAGCTGAAAGAGCCGCAGGTTGCCGACCCCTGGGCTAAGGCTACAGAGCCATATTTACCCAGCGCGTCTTCTGCCATAAAACACCTTAAAGCCTATGGCTGTGATTATAGTGCCGGCTGCAGGGTGCACGCGCAACCGCGTGACGGTCACTCGCGCGGAAACCTGCACTGTAGGCAGGAGGCGCGACATCACGCGAGTGGTTCGCCCTTCATTGGCTGACGTGGCCGTGACGCTCAAAAAATAAAATCATTTGTCTCCTCCGTCGCACGCCTTCATTGGCATACATGTATATGTTTTCCGGCAGCGCGCGCCATCGGAGGAACTATAATCACGGCCCAAGAAGTTTAATGTCTTCCGACTCCAGAAGGCATCTTACGGCAGGAGACGGCTAAATAAAAACAGCCCATAATGTGCATGGGCTGACGTATCATTTTGACCATTATATTTCCACTGTTAGGATTAGTTTATCTGCTTTCATGAACGCCTTGCGATCCAGTTGCTCCTAACCACATGTAAACGCCTCTTCCCTTTATGGAGTATGGAGTTAGGCGTGGGCATCTGGCAGCCTGAACATTGGCGCCAAACATTTTTCTTGTAACGTGACACAAAATAAGTTGCTTTTACAACAGGAGCGTTTCTGGAACCACATTTTTTATTGGGTCTTTCAAGGTTGAGGAAGCTTTAAAGTTTCACAAGAATTCACAAGAAACAGTTCCTTCTTTCTTTCTTGTTTATGAGTACTCATCTTTTCATCCGAAGTGTGTCTGCATGATATATATATTTATTAATTGTACCATTGCACTTACACACATCGGGTAAGGCACTAACATGGGTAGAATTGTTTGCTTATTCCCTTAAACATTAAAAGGAGGACTAAAAGGTAGAGTATAGTAATGTAAAATATTTATCAACAAAGCGGTTAAATATCACACACAATATTTTTTCATTGTCATGATTTCTAGCAAAAATTAATTGAGTTTTCTTTTGTTATCTGCAAACTGATTTTTTTTGTCAAAAATCTTTTACGAGGAAAATATAATTTGCAACATAGTAACAGATATGACAAAATGTACAGAGAATTCAGCGTAAGCGTTTCACTCGATTAGAACATTAACAAGATACTTTCCAACAATTGAGAGACATGATGTGGAGATTGTGTGCAGCCTTGGGAGTCACCTATAGTCGATGATTATTTTCTCTTACATAATGTGGAAATATAAGTGGAACAAATGTTGCATCTTTACTAAAAGAGTCCCATGACTGGCTGCCAAAGATCATTCTATCCAAGGTAATGTCGGAGCTGTGTGATACTTATGTATGTTCTAGAACTGAAAATAATGTATCCTTTCGCAATGCCGTGTCATAAATGTAGTCACTTTTTGCAGAAATCTTGCGTCCTTTGTTACTTTCATATCGCATGAACACGATTCATTACTCTTACATCAATACGCATATGGCTTCTTAATGGTATTAGGTGACGTATGTACATAGGAAAACAATGTTTTATTTTACCATGAAGAGTTTGAGATTGTTCCGCACGCCCAGGAAGAGACAATATGTGGTATGGTTTCAGCAACATACCAGAAAATTTAACAAGCTTAGCGTTACCGTATTAAACAATCGGTGAATTCCAAGTCTCATTTTTCTGTATGTGAACAATGACAGCTCCTAGTAACAGTGACAACCTTTTTCTAAAGTCGTCGTCCCCCCCCCCCCATAGACATGTATTTACCAAGCTATCGATGATATATTTTATTCATTCTAACCCATAAAAAAAAGCGACTCTTGATTGTCAGGCCCTGCAAGGGAAGCTGCTGCTAGCTCTTCCCACACATTGCAAACCATCATCTCTATAAAGAAGTAGAGTAAAAAAAATACATAAAGGATCTAAAATGTTTAGCTACTTTTCTGAATATCTTTGGGAAATCCCACTGGTAACAGTCAGAAAGACTCCCCTTTGCAGGGAATTACAGTTGGACGTCTCCATCATCAGATGTCAAGACGCGTTTAGAACGGCAATCAGTTCCGCTGGAACCAATGGAGCCTCCGGGTACATAAAGGGGAGTGCTAAATATTACGTTTCCGTGCCCGAGATGTTTAAGACTTGTCGCTTGGAGGCTTTTTTTTGGCTTCCATATCTTTCTTTAAATCTTCAAGTTTCTTTCCTATATCAGGGATCTTTAGCATAAAAGGAAGAGAGAGGAATGAGAGAATTATTATTATTATTTTTTTAGAGGGACAAGAAACCCCAAAACTACAAATGCATTTCAATAAGACCCCACTAGCATAGCACATGCAGGCTTTCTGTTGCTGTAATCCCCTTGGTGGTGGGGTCAGCACCAAAGGAGTTAATAATGGTTTGCCGAATAACTGTTAGGAACTAAAGTCTGAATATTGTAACGGTTTTGTTGGTTCAATAAAAGGTGTAGGTTGTGTTACCTGTTAAAGGACCAGTTTCCCTTAGGACTAAAGTGAACCCATATAAGTGCCCGATACAATAGGTTAAATGCAGGCAATTACCACCTTAAAAACAGAGGTCAAGTATTATAATTATTATTATTTTAAAATGTTGACATTTTCATCAATCTTTATTTAATTAAGCTTTAAACCAGGATTGGAGCTGGCCACCCCCCTTAGGGCCACCAACAGGTCAGGTTTTCAGGATATCCCTGCTTCAGCACAGGTGGCTCACTCATGACTGAGCCACCTGTGCTGAAGCAGAGATATCCCGAAAACCTTACCTGTTGGTGGCCCTTGAGGGCTGGAGTTAGCCACCCCTGACGTAGACCCCTAGTGCAGGTCCAACACTCCCAATTTCCCCCATGTCCCAGTGCTCACACAGTACATATAGTGCTTCTAGATTGTAACCCCTTGTGCTCTGCATACGTCACACATCCTAATGACTATCACTGTTTTGTTTTCTTTTCTCTCCATGCAGGGGAGGAAACAGAAATGACCGTATACAATTGGTAGTGTAGGAACCTGCGGAAAGGGGGTAATCTTGACGTGATTGCAGCTTAACATGTTTTGGCCAAAAGATAAAAGCCGGATACTTTGTTGAACCGTGCCACTGCGAGCAGTCTTTTGGAGTCAGATCTCAGGTCGCAAGTGCTGCGTGTGGTAGGGGTGATGTGCTTGTTCAGATAGACGGTTAGCTTGTGCAGAAAGTACTAGACTAGTACTAGACTAGTACTAGACTAGTACTAGACTAGTACTAGACTAGTACTAGACTAGTACTAGAACTAGATTTCGCACTGATGTGTGTTGTAGTTACATTGTAGGACAAAGTCGTATATTGATTTGTAGCGGGTGTCTAGTTTGCCAAGGTGAGTTTGGGGTGCTGCACCATACACCAGTGTTTCCCAACTCAAGTCCTCAGGGAACCCCAACAGGTCAGGTCTTTATTATATACCTGCTCCAGCACAGGCGCAGTCGAAATGACTGAGCCGCTGATTGACCCACCTGTGCTGGAGCAGGGATATCCTTAAGACCTGACCTGTTGGGGTTCCCTGAGGACTGGAGTTGGGAAACACTGCCATACACTATGTCCCCATAGTCTATAATTGGCATTAGCATCTGCTGTGCAATGCACTATCTGACCATAAAAAAACCCACCTAGTTTGGCATAGGTGTTATATGTCAGCGTATCAATGTCAAACCCAAATGTTACGTGGTCAAACAATATGCCCAGCTATTTAAAATTATTGACAGGGGCTTGGATGGTATTAGAGTTGGTTCTGATCTGTACCTCTGTCATTGATAGCTTTAGAAATGTTGCCTTGGTACCAAATACCATTGTTACAGTCTTGTCAATGTTTAAATAAAAACAGTTTTTTTGGGAAATCCAGTTTAAGTCTCAAAAAAAAAAAAATCAGATTGAAATACTTGTCCAAGGTCGGAGAGGCTACGGCTGTGTGCATATAAGATCGTGTCATCTACATGTGCATTCAAGCACCATTACAAGCTGTAGTTAGATCATTGATGAAGACCCAGAACAAAGCCTTGCAGGACACCGAAGATGACATCCTTGGAGTTAGGAGGTTGGAGTTAGCCCGAAATAGACACGTGGGATCTACCCAATAGGTATGAGTGAAACCAGTTTGAAGCTTGTTCCCCTATTCCAGAGCATTGGAGCTTGTTTAAAGAAAGATAACATGTTAAAAAGCCTTTGTAAAATCTAGGAATATTGCACAAGTAAGTTGTCCTAGTTCCATTCCACACTGGATCTCATTGCAAACCTTTAAGAGGGTAGTTACCGTTGAGTGTTTGGGGGTGAAAGCAGATTGGAGTTGGCTAAGGAAATTTGTCTTGGTATAATAAAATTGCTTAATTGGGAGTGGACACATTTTCCCATGACTTTGGATAGAATTGGGAGAAGAGAGATTGGCCTGTAGTTTGAAACAGTGTTTGTGTCCCCACTTGTGAAGACTGGGACAACTCTGTCAGTTTTCCAGGTCTTAGGGATATGGCCTGCAGACAGGATAGAGTTGATTAGGGAAGCAAGCGGTATGGCAATGACTGGGGCACCAAGTCGTAAGAACTTTAATTGCAGTAGGTCAGGTCAACATTGGCTGCTTAGTTTTACTTTCAGGAGCGCTTGTGTAATCTCTTCACATACTCGGACAGTGTTGGGAGAGGGCGGGACTATAGGTGTTTTCCCAGACTGAGCTTCATGTTTGTAGTTCGAGTTGCGCTTTGATAATACGGAAGTAGCACACCCCACAAAGTATTCATTTAATGCGTTTGCAATGTCAGTGGGATCTGTTAGAGTAAGGTCTTCATTTCTGATATCAGATGGTTGTTGATGGCTAGAAGAATGGAATATATTGTTGATGACTTTCCGGACGTTTAATGTATTCTGGTGAAGATTGTCATAGCAATTATTGGGCTTTTGCGTGTCTTGTTTGCCTTGTGCATGTATTCCGCAGGCATCTGTAGTTAAGATCCTTGGCAGTCAGTAGCAGATTTCCCATTATTTATTTTATTGTTCCCAAAATTTGGAGGCGGCAAAAATGTCCGCCCCATATGCTTTTGCCGCACTCTCTGGCCTAATGGGAAGGCACTTACATGTGTCCTGCTGTCTCCTTGGCACCGCCCTCCATCTCCTTTGGAAACCCAGCGTCAAATGATGCGCGGACGGCACACGCCTCGTTGCCATGGCAACGTGACATCAAATTACGTCATGACGTTGCACGTCCCGCGGTGTCATGTGATGCTGGGATTCCAAAGGCGATGGAGGGCAGCACCAAGGAATCAGCAGGACACATGTAAGAGACTAGGGGCGGCGGATTTTAAAATCCACCGCTGTTGGCAGTGCTAGTTACTTTGTAGCTTTTCCACAAGGCATCCCTAAAGTGGGAACGCTCAGTAAGGTCGGTTGTAACCCATGGAAGGTTGCCCCCCCCAATACTCTTATTCTGCGTGTCATTTTCTGTTTGGAAATAAAAAAGAACAAAATTGGGATCTGGTATCAAGTCGGATCTGTACGGAGGGCAGTTGGTAAGATCAGCTAGAATATGTTGTGTGTTAAAGTTTCGAAATGTCCTAGTGAGTAAAACTTTAGGGCTTGATTTTGGTGGTCTGATTTTTCTTCCACTCAACTCCAGTCCTCAAGCTCCCCCTCCCTCCACTCCCCTCCCCAAAACAGGCGAGGTTTTCAGGATATGCCTGCTTCAGCACAGATGGCTCAAATTGCTTTCTCCCCCTTCCTTATATTTAAAAGGCCAAAATCCAAATATTATCAATAATCTGGCAAAAACAAATAGCAATAACTCGTTTATTTTTTTACTTAAACTTGTCCAGTTTTTAAAGGTGTATAGCTTTCCTACGTCAGCATATTGATTTCAGATTAATTTCCCAATTGAGTGTACCGTGGCTTGGTTAAATAGACAATGCAGCTGTGGGGATGATAAACATTGAGCATCCATGGGGAAGACCATTTTCTACTGTACAAAGTGTCTAAATATGGCAACCTTGTAATCAAGAGACATGGCCAAAGAAAACGGTGCCTTATATATAATTTACACATCTTTTAAATGACCATGCTACAAGGGGATAAATAAAATGAATCACCTGTTTGCATTGTTTTTTGTCAATTTAATATTTATATCATTTTGTAGGGCGTTGACGGCTCCTTTTGTATATTATTTTTGTATTTTGTTTTTTAAGTGCATCATTGTTTGAAGAACACTGAAAGCATTGGACTTTTTAAAACGAGTTTTATATACTTGGAAAAAAATAAATACTATCCAACATTTTTAATATGCTCAAGTGGGATACAGCTTTGTGAACATGTTGATATACAACAGGCCTGCACAACATACGGCCCGCGACGGACCCCCTTCACCCCCCTTCCCTGGTAAGGACAGAAGGAGCGCGCTCCAGCATTAAGTAGGCGCGCGCTCCAGTAGTGTCTGTGACCGCGCTCTCCCCCCTCAACCCCCCCCCCCATCTCAGCCTGCTCCAGCAGGGGGACGCGCTCTAGCAGTGTAGCGCGACCCGGAACTTCCGGGTCTGCTGCTAGAGCGCGCTTCCCTTGCGCTTCCCTGCCGCCATCTCTGTTGCCGCCGCCGCCACCATCGTCAGGTAAGCATGATGGGAGGGGGGGGGGCTGCTGACATGGGGGGGGCTGCCGATATGGGCTGTGGGGCCCGACTGTTTTCCTTGTGAGGGGCTGTAAGGTGCGGGGGGGGGGGGAAGAGTGCTGTGAGGGGGGGAGGGGAAAGAGTGCTGTGAGGTGCAGGGGGGGGGAGGGGAAGAGTGCTGTGAGGTGGGGGAGGGGAAGAGTTCGTGTGAGGGGGGGGGGAGGGGAAAGGTGCTTGAGGTTGCAGTGGGGGGGGAAGAGTGCTGTGAGGTGCGGGGGGGGGAGAGGCTGTGAGGCAGTGGGGGGGGGGGGAGAGTGCTGTGAGGTGCAGTGGGGGGGGGGAGAGTGCTGTGAGGGCAGTGGAGGGGGGGGGGGGGTGTGTGTGAGGGGCAGGGGGGGGGGGGGGAGAGTGCTGTGAGGGGCAGTGGGGGGGGGGAGTGCTGTGAGGGGCAGTGGGGGGGGAGGGGAGAGAGGGAGGGAGAGTGCTGTGAGGGCAGTGGGGGAGGAAGGAGAGTGGGGTGGGGCATGGGGAGGGGGGAGAGTGATGTGAGGTGCAGCGGGGAGAGTTATGTGAGGTGCAGGGGGCGAGAGTGATGTAAGGTGCAGGGGGGAGAGTGATGTGAGGTGCAGGGGGGGAGAGTGATGTGAGGTGCAGGGGGGAGAGTAATGTGAGGTGAGTGGCTCAGTCTTCGGACTGAACCACTGATTGAGCCACCTGGCGACTGAAGCAGGGGTATTATCCTTCAAACCTGAACTTTGGTGGCCCTTCAGGACTGGCGTTAAGCCCCGGCATTCAAGCATACAATTAATTTAGGTTGCTTAGGGCTGCGTCCATACTCGCGAGACGTGAACAAAAGCCGTACTCTAGGGGCGGCATAGAGCGGCGGACCAATTTTCGAGCAGACAAAAAACATTTTGTTTTGTGCGCACGACAGCCGGGTCAAATGGGCGGGTTCAGCCAATGAGGGCGAAACAGCTCAGTGACGTCACGGCCACGCCTCTCCATCGCTGTGGATCACAGGCCACAGATCGCTCGGCCGACAGCCGCACATAACGCCATCCACTTCAAAGGCAACGACCATATCACCCAGACGAGTATTCAGTGCACAGTGTGGGTCACGGACCATGTTCTGTGGCTATTAATGATTCCTTCCGGCATTCTTTGCTATTTTTGTGTCATTAAAGGACGGGGGGAGGGCAGCGATGAGGGGTGGTAACCCAAGTGGTCCGATGCTGACCTGGCAGGAATTCAGAGGACATGCCTGGGGGAAATCGTGGTCCTGGTTGGAGGGGGGATATGCTTGCTGCTGGATGTAAGGTACTGCGCCGTTCTTCTGTTGGGACTTCTGCACAAATAAAGCTGACTTAGGGCCCGGTTTACAGGGGCTGCAACGGCGCGAACAAAAAACCTCATCTCTACGAGGCCGCCAATAGAGCGCGCAACCAATGAAGCGCGAACGCGCGCGATTCTAGAGAAGACAAACAATTTTGTCTGCCAAGCGACGGCCAGGTCACGTGGGGGGTTAGCCAATGGGGGTGAAACGCTCAGTGAGTCACGGCCACGCCTCTGCCACCCGCCCCGTACCTCAGTGCAAGTTTCGCGCGAGAGTGAACAGGCGCGCAGCCGCTATAAACGCGGTAGTGTGTTAAAAGCAGCAATCCAAGCCGCCGATGCGTTTGCAAATGTTTTTTTTTTAATATGGGCCGCCAGACCACCTGCCCTCCCCCCCCCCATATCGGCAGTCTTGCGAGCCCCCCTACTCGCTCCCCCTCACCCCTCTCTCATTGGTATACATATATCATTTGTACCAATGTATTCTGATGCCTACAAACAGAGATCTAAGGCAAGAGAGTGAGTGGAGACTATTAAAAACTATGAAAGTTCCACTATGAACTGTAATTGGGAGACTGAAATGAAATACTAGACTCTACATTTAAAGTTAGTTATAATTAAAATGTAGCTAAAATTTTAAAAAAAAAATTAAAGTAAATCCTATTTTCATGGTGCTATAAAGTAAAGTATGGTTGGATTACCAAAACACTTTTTTAAACGCCTCCCTGTTTTTTTTTTTGTTTACTCATTGGAACTAAACCCTTTTTATTACCAGGAGGGTACTGCTTGCTTGCAATTGCTTTGTAACGCGTTGAAAACCCCTCTGGTAGCAAAGGGTTAAAATGAGACACAGTGGGTCAGGTGCACCACTCCTCTCCCAATGTGAAGAGCTACACTGGTTTGGGATGCTCCCAATTAACTGCCTTTTACACCCTGTCACTATAATAGAGTTCGCCTTTCCATATGGATGGGGGTCAGATGGAATCCTCAGCAGCCGCCTTCTGGGCCGTACTACTCCATGCGCATGCTGGTCTCTGCGGTGACGGAGTTGTCAGTAACCCGCCACTGTGACATCTTCTTGCCTATTCATGCAGTCTGGTGAGTAATGAATGTCCTCATGGGCCAGTGCATTGTGCCCACCTACCAAAGGGCACGTGATGGGTGAGGTCACTCGTAGAGATGGTGAACCAATCCCAGTTTGCTTGGTAGGAGTTCCTCCTTGTTTTGAGAAATGTGTGAATGTAGAGTGATTGCTTCTTCTTAACTGGCAAGGACCAAAAAAAAACCAACCTCACAAATGTTCACCAAAGTCTACAGAAAAAAGAGTTTTATTTGTAAAGTTTGAGGACAAATGGGATTCTAAGTAAGATATTCATGTTTGGTGGTTTAGCGGTTTCATAACTTTGCCACTTTTTCCACCAGCCGCAAATATCCAAAAACGTGCGAAAAACATGAACTGTGTGTGAAGGTTCTGCTATCTTAAGTTACTTTATCAAAAGTAATCGACTTATGTATTTCAAAGAATGTATCTGTCCAACAGCGATTAGTCTCTGCAGACGCTGAATATAGAAGATACTCTTGTACTTTCTTCAGTCTGAAGCCCTGCATATAAACCCGCCTCTATACCCTCATACCCGTTACCAATGTGCATTTCCTTGCTGTGGATGATACATGGGAAACCCACCAAACGTATTGTGTATAAACTATGGGCACTGACAAATAAGGATATGGTAAAGAAGATATTCTTTTGCCAAACCAGCACCTGACACCTTGGCTCTTGGCCACGTGACTTTAGCCCTCACGTTTTCTCAAACCTTAGGTGAAAGCCGGTTTGGAAGTGATCTGATCGGTCTCGTTGTCGTCATGGTTGCTATTAACACCTGGGGAACTCAGCCTCTTTCAACTGGATGTTTTCAGACTGGGCAACAGTCCGGAAACGCAGGCCACTGTGAAGGAAGTTGGAGAAGGGAAGGTGGAATCTGTGAGTTTGGTTACCGGCAGTATGTACGTGAGGAAATAGGTACAACTCCAAAACCACAAGAAATTTCAGCGGGAGACCAACAAGCAATGATACCAACAGGACTCCTTTGGTATTTTGCAACAGAATTTATTCATCCCCAGCACTTGTCAGCATGATTATTACTGATTCATTTAATTAAATCCACCTCTACACCCAAACCGACGGACGCTTACTTGCTTCCTGCACCGCAAATCTGGCTGGTATTTACATCTTGCTCAGTATTTTGAAAGTTGCTTGTACCTTTTGGTAATTGGCTTTGCCAATTTGCATGTTATCATTGCTGATTAATTAACCACTTCTTTGACCAGAGGGGGCAAGTCTCATCAGCCCAGCGCAAGTGTCGCTGACCCCATGGCAGAGAATTGGTTAAGGAGGGGTCTGTAACCTCTCAAGGAAGAAGAGCCATTTTCTAAAAAAAGTCTCTCTCCAAATATTCAGAGACGCAAACACTTGCATGAATATTACCACCCCACAAACACATACATACATATACTGTACACACACTAATGGGTTACAGGGAGTCCTCGCTATCCACGTTTCACTTTACAACGAATGGCAATATCCAACGCTTGTACAATGCAATCCTATGTGTCGTTTTTCGACGCCATAATGCGTTATCAACGCTCACCGCCACTGATTAAATGGGACTCACTTACAACTGTTTCATCTATCCAACGCTATTCCAGAACGGATTCTGTTGGATAACCAGGACTGCCTGTATTAACATACGACAAAAATATGTGGGAGAAAATGCACCCCCATAATAACTCCCTATTTATTTCATTGTTTTTCTGTGCAAAATAGTGTCATTTACAAATACACACATACACTACCCTCCAAAAAACACAATAACGACAACATAATCTCCCCCCCCCCCCCAAATAACACACACGCAGGCTGCCAGGCTTCGTGTTGCCGGGGCCCGACGTCTCCCCAGCTGCTTGCCTGCCTCTCCTGTACTGTCCCACGCGGGCTCTGTGACGTCAGCTGGCGTCGGAAATTGCGACACGCACGGCATGAGACTACAGGAGAGGCAGGCAAGCAGTGGGGAGACGTCAGGCCTGCGGCGCAACAGAAGCCCGACCAGCGCGGCGGGCACCCTCGCAGCCCACCGCAGTTAGTGAGCGAGAAGGCAGCAGCTGGGGGTCGGCAACTTGCAGAGCGCAAGTAGGAGCGAAAGAGCCGCAGTTGCCGACCCCTGGGCTAAGGATACAGAGCCATATTTACCCAGCGCGTTTCTGCCATAAAACACCTTAAAGCTATGGCTGTGTGATTATAGGGCCGGCTGCAGGGTGCAGCGCAACCGGTGACGGGTCACCGCGCGGAACCTGCACGTAGGCAGGAGGCGCGACATCACGCGAGTGGGTTCGCCCTTCATTGGTGACGTGGCCGTGACGCTCAAAAAATTAAAATCATTTGTCTCCTCCGTCGCACGCCTTCATTGGCATACATGTATGTTTCACGGCAGCGCGCGCCATCGGAGGAACTATAATCAGGCCCAAAGAAGTTTAATGTCTTCCGACTCCAGAGGCTCTTACGGCAGGAGACGGCTAATAAAAAACAGCCCATAATGTGCAGGGTGACTGTCATTGATTGGATATTATATTTCCACGGTTAGGATTAGTTTATTGCTTTCACATGACGCACTTCGATCCAGTTGCTCCTAACACATGTAAACGCCTCTTCCCTATGGAGTAGAGTTAGGCGTGGGCATCTGGCAGCCTGAAACATTGGCGCCAAACATTTTTCTTGTAAAAGTGACACAAATAAGTGCTTACAACGGAGCGTTTCTGGAACCACATTTGTTATTGGGTCTTTCAAGGTGAGGAAGCTTTAAAGTTTCACAAGAATTCACAAAAACAGTTCCTTCTTCTTCTTCGTTTTGAGTACTCATCTTTTCATCCGAAGGTGTCTGCATGATATATATATTTATTAATTGTACCATTGCACTTACACACATGGGTAAGGCACTAACATGGGTTAGAATGTTTGCTTATTCCCTTAAACATTAAAAGGAGGACTCTAAAAGGTAGAGTATAGTAATGTAAATATTTATCAACAAAGCGGTTAAATATCACACACAATATTTTTTCATTGTCACTGTCTAGCAAAAATTAATTGAGTTTTCTTTTGTTATCTGCAAACTGATTTTTTTGTCAAAATCTTTTACGAGGAAAATATAATTTGCAAACATTAGTAACAGATATGACAAAATGTACAGAGAATTCAGCGTAAGCGTTTCACTCGATAGTTAGACATTAACAAGATACTTTCCAACAATTGAGAGACATGATGTGGAGATGTGTGCAGCCTTGGGAGTCACCTATAGTCGATGATTATTTTCTCTTAATAATGTGGAAATATAAGTGGAACAAATGTTGCATCTTACTAAAAGAGTCCCATGATGGCGTGCCAAAGATCATTCATCCAAGGTAGTCGGAGCTGTGGTGATACTATGTATGTTCTAGAACTGAAAAATAATGTATCCTTTCGCAATGCCGTGTCATAAATGTAGTCACTTTTTGCAGAAATCTTGCGTCCTTTGTTACTTTCATATCGCATGAACACGATTCATTACTTGACATCAATACGCATATGGCTTCTTAATGGTATTAGGTGACGTATGTACATAGGAAAAACAATGTTTTATTTTACCATGAAGAGTTTGAGATGTTCCGCACGCCCAGGAAGAGAACAATAGTGGTATGGTTTCAGCAACATACCAGAAATTAACAAGCTTAGCGTTACCGTATTAAACAATCGGTAATCCAAGTCTCATTTTTTCTTATGTGAACAATGACAGCTCCTAGTAACAGTGACAACCTTTTTCTAAAGTCGTCGTCCCCCCCCCCCCATAGACATGTATTTACCAAGCTATCGATGTATATTTTATTCATTCTAAACCCATAAAAAAAAGCGACTCTTGATGTCAGGCCCTGCAAGGGAAGCTGTGCTAGCTTTCCCACACATTGCAAACCATCATCTCTATAAAGAGAGTAGAGTAAAAAAAATACATAAAGGATCTAATGTTTAGCTACTTTTCTGAATATCTTTGGGAAATCCCATGGTAACAGTCAGAAAGACTCCCCTTTGCAGGGAATTACAGTTGACGTCTCCATCATCAGATGTCAAGACGCGTTTAGAACGGCAATCAGTCCGCTGGAACCAATGGAGCCTCCGGGTACATAAAGGGGAGTGCTAAATATTACGTTTCCGTGCCCGAGATGTTAAGACTGTCGCTTGGAGGCTTTTTTTGGCTTCCATATCTTTCTTTAAACTTCAAGTTTCTTTCCTATATCAGGATCTTTAGCATAAAAGGAAGAGAGAGGAATGAGAGAATTATTATTATTATTTTTATTTTAGAGGGACAAGAAACCCCAAAACTACAAAGCATTTCAATAAGACCCCACTAGCATAGCACATGCAGGCTTTCTGTTGCTGTATAATCCCCTGGTGGTGGGGTCAGCACCAAAAGGAGTTAATAATGGTTGCGAATAAATGTTAGGAACTAAAGTCTGAAATTGTAACGGTTTTGTTGGTCAATAAAAGGTGTAGGTTTGTGTTACCTGTTTAAAGGACCAGTTTCCCTTAGGACTAAAGTGAACCCATATAAGTGCCCGATACAATAGGTTAAATGCAGGCAATTACCACCTTAAAAACAGAGGTCAAGATTATAATATTATTATTTTAAAATGTTGACATTTTCATCAATCTTTATTAATTAAGCTTTAAACCAGGATTGGAGGTGGCCACCCCCCTTAGGGCCACCAACAGGTCAGGGTTTCAGGATATCCCTGCTTCAGCACAGGTGGCTCACTCGACTGAGCCACCTGTGCTGAAGCAGAGTATCCCGAAAACCTTACCTGTTGGTGGCCCTTGAGGGCTGGAGTTAGCCACCCCTGACGTAGACCCCTAGAGCAGGTCCAACACTCCCAATTTCCCCCATGTCCCAGTGCTCACAAGTACATATAGTGCTTCTAGATTGTAACCCCTTGTGCTTGCATACGTCACACATCCTAATGATATCACTGTTTTGTTTTCTTTTCTCTCCATGCAGGGGAGGGAAACAGAAATGACCGTATACATTAGTGTAGTGTAGGAAACCTGCGGAAAGGAGGGGGTAATCTTGACGTGATTGCAGCTTAACATTTTGGCACAAAGATAAAAGCCGGATACTTGTTTGAACCGTGCCACTGCGAGCAGTCTTTTGGAGTCAGATCTCAGGTCGCAAGTGCTGCGTGTGGTAGGGGTGATGTGCTTGTTCAGATAGACGGTTGCTTGTGCAGAAAGTACTAGACTAGTATAGACTAGTACTAGACATAGTACTAGACTAGTACTAGACTAGTATAGACTAGTCTAGAACTAGATTTGCACTGGGTGTGTGCTAGTACATTGTAGGACAAAGTTCGTATATGATTTGTAGCGGGGTGTCTAGTTTGCCAAGGTGAGTTGGGGTGCTGCACCATACACAGTGTTTCCCAACTCAAGTCCTAGGGAACCCCAACAGGTCAGGTCTTTATTATATACTGCTCCAGCACAGGCGCCGTCGAAATGACTGAGCCTGATTGACCCACCTGTGCTGGAGCAGGGATATCCTTAAGACCTACCCGTTGGGGTTCCCTGAGGACTGGAGTTGGGAAACACTGCCATACACTATGTCCCCATAGTCTATAATTGGCATTAGCATCTGCTGTGCAATGCACTATCTGACCATAAAAAAACCCACCTAGTTTGGCATAGGTGTTATATGTCAGCGTATCAATGTCAAAACCCAAATGTACGTGGTCAAACAATATGCCCAGCTATTAAAATTATTGACAGGGGCTTGGATGTATTAGAGTTGGTTCTGATCTGTACCCTGTCATTGATAGCTTTAGAATGTTGCTTGGTACCAAATACCATTGTTACAGCTTGGTCAATGTTTAAATAAAAACAGTTTTTTTGGGAAATCCAGTTTAAGTCTCAAAAAAAAAAAATCAGATTGAAATACTTGTCCAAGGTCGGAGAGGCTACGGCTGTGTGCATATAAGATCGTGTCATCTACATGTGCATCAAGCACCATACAAGCTGGAGTTAGATCATTGATGAAGACACCAGAACAAAGCCTTGCAGGACACCGAAGATGAATCCTTGGAGTTAGGAGGTTGGGTTAGCCCGAAAAAGACAGTGGGATCTACCCAATAGGTATGAGTGAAACCAGTTTGAAGCTTGTTCCCCTATTCCAGAGCATTGGAGCTTGTTAAAGAAAGATAACATGTTAAAAAGCCTTTGTAAAATCTAGGAAATATGCACAAGTAAGTTGTCCTAGTTCCATTCCACACTGGATCTCATTGCAAACTTTAAGAGGTAGTTAACGTTGAGTGTTGGGGGGTGAAAGCAGATTGGAGTTTGGCTAAGGAAATTGTCTTGGTATAATAAAATTGCTTTAATTGGGAGTGGACACATTTTCCATGACTTTGGATAGAATTGGGAGAAGAGAGATTGGCCTGTAGTTTGAAACAGTGTTTGTGTCCCCACTTGTGAAGACTGGGACAACTCTGTCAGTTTTCCAGGCTTAGGATATGGCCTGCAGACAGGATAGAGTTGATAGGGAAGCAAGCGGTATGGCAATGACGGGGGCACCAAGTCGTAAGAACTTTAATTGCAGTAGGTCAGGTCACATTGGCTGTTAGTTTTACTTTCAGGAGCGCTTGGTGTAATCTCTTCACATACTCGGACAGTGTTGGGAGAGGGCGGGACTATAGGTGTTTCCCAGACTGAGCGTCATGTGTAGTTCGTGAGTTGCGTTTTATTTGAATACGGAAGGAGCACACCCCCAAAGTATTCATTTAATGCGTTTGCAAGTCAGTGGGATCTGTTAGAGTAAGGTCTTCATTTCTGATATCAGATGGTTGTTGATGGCTAGAAGAATGGAAATATTGTTGATGACTTTCCGGACGTTTAATGTATTCTGGTGAAGATTGTCATAGCAATTATTGGGCTTTTGCGTGTCTTGTTTGCCTTGTGCATGTATTCCGCAGGCATCTGTAGTTAAGATCCTTGGCAGTCAGTAGCAGATTTCCCATTATTTATTTTATGTTCCCAAAATTTGGAGGCGGCAAAAATGTCCGCCCCATATGCTTTTGCCGCACTCTCTGGCCTAATGGGAAGGCACTACATGTGTCCTGCTGTCTCCTTGGCACCGCCCTCCATCTCCTTTGGAAACCCAGCGTCAAATGATGCGCGGACGGCACACGCCTCGTTGCCATGGCAACGTGACATCAAATTACGTCAAGACGTTGCACGTCCCGCGGGGTGTCATGTGATGCTGGGATTCCAAAGGCGATGGAGGGCCAGCACAAGGAATCAAGCAGGACACATGTAAGAGAATAGGGCGGCGGATTTTAAAATCCACCGCTGTTGGGCATGCTAGTTACTTTGTAGCTTTCACAAGGCATCCCTAAAGTGGGAACGCTCAGTAAGGTCGGTTGTAACCCAGGAAGGTTGCCCCCCCCCAATACTCTATTCTGCGTGTCATTTTCTGTTGGAAATAAAAAAGAACAAAATTGGGATCTGGTATCAAGTCGGATCTGTACGGAGGGCAGTTGGTAAGATCAGCTATAAATGTTGTGTGTTAAAGTTTCGAAATGTCCTAGTGAGTAAAACTTTAGGGCTTGATTTTGGTGGTCTGATTTTTCTTCACCAATCCAGTCCTAAATATCCCCCTCCTCCACCCCTCCCCCCAAAAACAGGCGAGGTTTTCAGGATATGCCTGCTTCCACAGATGGCTCAAATTGCCTTTCCCCCTTCTTATATTTAAAGGCCAAAATCCAAATATTATCAATAATCTGGCAAAAACAAATAGCAATAACTCGTTTATTTTTTTACTTAAACTTGTCCAGTTTTTAAAGGTGTATAGCTTTCCTACGTCAGCATATTGATTTCAGATTAATTTCCCAATTGAGTGTACCGTGGCGGTTAAATAGACATGCAGCTGTGGGGATGATAAACATTGAGCATCCATGGGGAAGGAAGACATTTTCTACTGTACAAAGTGTCAAATATGGCAACCTTGTAATCAAGAGACATGGCCAAAGAAAACGGTGCCTTATATATAATTTACACATCTTTTAAATGACCATGCTACAAGGGGATAAATAAAATGAATCACCTGTTTGCATTGTTTTTTGTCAATTTAATATTTATATCATTTTGTAGGGCGTTGACGGCTCCTTTTGTATATTATTTTTGTATTTTGTTTTTTAAGTGCATCATTGTTTGAAGAACACTGAAAGCATTGGACTTTTAAAAAGAGTTTATATACTTGGAAAAAAATAAATACTATCCAACATTTTTAATATGCTCAAGTGGGATACAGCTTGTGAACATGTTGATATAAAACAGGCCTGCACAAACATACGGCCCGCGACGGACCCCCTTCACCCCCCTTCCCTGGTAAGGACAGAAGGACGGCGCTCCAGCATTAAGTAGGCGCGCCGCTCCAGTAGTGTTTGTGACCGCGCTCCCCCCCTCAACCCCCCCCCCCATCTCAGCTGTCCAGCAGGGGGACGCGCTCTAGCAGTGTAGCGCGACCCGGAACTTCCGGGTCTGCTGCTAGAGCGCGCTTCCTTGGCTTCCCTGCCGCCATCTCTGTTGCCGCCGCCAGCCATCGTCAGGAAGCATGATGGGAGGGGGGGGGCTGTGGACAGGGGGGCTGCCGATATGGGCTGTGGGGCCCGACTGTTTTCCTTGTGAGGGGCTTTGTAAGGTGCGGGGGGGGGGGGGGAAGAGTGCTGTGAGGGGGGGAGGGGGAAAGAGTGCTGTGAGGTGCAGAGGGGGGGGAAGAGTGCTGTGGTGGGGGAGGGGGAAAGAGGCTGTGTGAGGGGGGAGGGGGAAAGAGTGCTGTGAGGTGCAGGGGGGGGGGAAGAGTGCTGTGAGGTGCAGTGGGGGGGGGAGGGCGAGAGTGCTGTGAGGTGCAGTGGGGGGGGAGAGGCTGGAGGTGAGTGGGGGGGGGGGGGGGGGGGGGAGTGGAGTGTGGGGGCAGTTGGGGGGGGGGGGAGAGTGCTGTGAGGGGGGGGCAGTGGGGGGGGAGAGTGCTGTGAGGGGAGTGGGGGGGGAGGGAGGCGTGAGGTGGGGCAGTGGGGGGGAGAGGTGCTGTGAGGGGCAGGGGGGGGGAGAGTGCTGTGAGGGGCAGTGGGGGGGGAGAGTGCTGTTGAGGTGCCGGGGGGGGAGCAGTGCTGTGAGGTGCGGGGGGGAGTGCTGTGAGGGCAGTGGGGGGGGGGAGGAGAGTGCTGTGAGGTGCAGGGGGGGGGGAGAGTGCTATGTGAGGTGCAGGGGGGGGAGAGTGAGTGCTGTGAGGTGCAGGGGGGAGTGCTGTGTGAGGTGCAAGGGGGGAGTGCTGGGAGTGATGTGAGGTGCAGGGGGGGAGAGTGATGTGAGGTGCAGGGGGGGAGAGTGATGTGAGGTGCAGGGGGGGAGAGTGATGTGAGGTGCAGGGGGAGAGTGATGTGTGTGGTGTGCAGGGTGGTATTATGAGTTTGATGTGGAGGGGGAGTATTATGTGTATGGGTGAGGGGGAGAGATGGGGGTATGAGAGATCGATGGGGAGTCTCGCAAAGGTTGGTGATGGGTTTTGGGGGAGATATGAGGATGATGATGATGAAGGGTGGTGGGGGAGATATATATGAGGATGATGACGAGAGGTGCTGGAGGAGAGATGATGATGATTTTACCCGTGCGGCCCAAATCTTTTTTCCTTGGAGCAGTTCGGCCCTTCTCACTGTACAAGTTGTGCAGGCCTGATATACAACGTATGTAACTGATAAATATAAGAAACCGAAGTTTATATTTAACATGAAATGGCTTTATTTTTAATGTGTAGAAAAATGTGACCAGAAATAATAAAACCCACAGGTAGTCATGGGACTGGCGAAAATACAAAATTAGAATCTGTCTGGGTGGTTTGACGGAGCACCCAGCTCGATGAAAGCGTTTCCGGCGTCCGGAGCCTGGCGAGATCACATGACCCGGAGGTCACCAGATCCCCATCAATCTAACGATTAATTAGTAAGAGAAATGATCCAGCACCGGGACACTCTCCTTGGGGTTCCCTTGTAAACGTAGGAAACAGCTGGAATTATGTCACACACGAAATCATTTATTGCCCAATAACAGAGCCAACAAGACGCTTCGCAGAAATACACGGAAGATGAACGATCACCACGCATGAAACATGGTCTCCGTGACGACATAATAAACGATCATTTACGTTGGAAAGGATGCCCGCCGTTACTGCTGGAAATTAATTGGAAGGGTGGCAGATTCGGAAAGGGGTGCAATAAATACCAAAAGTGGTTCTTACCTCGTAGTTCTGGGCCAGGAACATGCCCACCACATTCCCAAACGCAAATCCCAGCTGCAGGAGAAAAGAAAGCGATATTACGGCCAACACACCCAGCCACCACATGCAAGTCACTGGTAATGGGGAAGTCCTGCCTAGGGCCAATGTCAGCCAAGGACAACAACATGTTTAACAGGTTAGAGGAGCATATGGCACTCATCAAGGATTCTCATTCTTTCTTGCCCTTTCAAGGGCAATTTTTTTTTTTTTTAACCTGATGCTCCTAGCTTAGGAGATATAAGCAATTCAATTACTAAGTGTCCGGGAGGTAAAAATGGATGCCTCCCAGTGCAGTCTGAATTTACCCATGGTACCATAAAACATAGATTGTAAGCACCACGGGGCAGGGACCTGTGCCTGCAAAATGTCTCTGTAAAGCGCTACGTTAAAATAGCAGCGCTATACAAGAACATGCTATTATTTATTATTAAACAGTAGAACGGCTTAATTGGGGGGTTGCTGCAATTGTTTTACATGTTGCTGCTTGCCTCCCCAGGAGCTCACAAGTGGTCCCTTTTGGCCAGATATTTGTATTTTTTTGTGCCGGCTTTAACTCCAAAAAGCGACAAATAAGGAGGCAGGCTACAAACAGAAGCACAAGTCAACAACAGAAAGTCGCTAGATCAGCTTTTTATTGGCTGCGAAAGGGAGCCTTGACCCCCATGGCAATTTTGAATCATCCAGTTTGGCCGGTGGAGGCCAGACTCACTGTTCCTGAACTGGGGGACCACACTTATCGTATTATATATATATATATATATATATATACATATATATATATATATATATATATATATATATATATAGTATATAGAGATAGGTAATAATAGATATCTCTCTATCACACACACGGTTTGATTTTATTATTTGCATCATGCTTTCGGATTTGCGTACCAATTTTTTTTTTGTAATTTGCATTATTTATTGTTTCTTTACTGCATATTTCTCGGACTGCGAGGTTGCAGCGCATTTTGTAAACTGTTCAACCAATGAAATAAGAGTCTAGTTAATCCTAGGTTTACAAAATATAGGCATTCATAAAAAAAAAAATGCGCCAAAGATTTCAGGAAAACATATTTTTAACGGATAGATGTTTATCGCTTTTTTCCAGTGCTTCTATACTGCTGAAATACGTCTTTTAAAATAATGTGCTTACAATAGATGCTCTGGTAGCTTGAAGGCTCAGGAACAGAAGGATACCCCCTGTACCCGGGTACTTTAGGCTGGTATCAGTTGGAAACTTTTTCACCTTTTACTAGCGTGGGCCCTTTATATAATTCTAGTAGTTATGAGATATTTTTGTAATAAGTGCTCATTTTTTTGTCTCGCTCCAGATTGTGACTGTTTTTACTTGTTCTTCTTGACGTTTCTTTGCGATATGCAATAAATTTAATTTTTGTACGACTTATCCGGACTTGCCTGCCCTGTGCCAACACCCATGACTATTTCTTCCCGATCCTGGTGATCGGAGGTTTTTTTTTTTTTTTTTTACATATTACAATAAGAGGGATTGCGCACGTGTGACATTGAATAAAGGCAAGTTCAAATTAAATCACAAAAAATGTACGCATGTTTTTTCCTCATGTGGACTGAAATGTCTGTATACGTGAGCAAATAACCAATCACAAATCTATTCATAAATCTACAGGTTCTACTATAAAACCAAAAACAACATTTTTATGATATATACACACATAATAAATGAACTTTTAGAAGTGCTAAGGGTTGTTGTATGGTGTGTGTGTGTGTGTGTGTGTGTGTGTGTGTGTATATATATATATATATATATATATACATACATACACACACACACATTCTTCTCGAGGCCGTCCTATGTACCTAGGCTGTAATTATACCACTTTCACTCCTAGTCAGGGCAAGGATCCCTCATTCAGAAGTGATCCCCTCTCTAGAGCATCACGAGATCACCTTCCCCCCAACCCCGATTATTGGGGGGGGGGGGGGGGAGAGACGAGACATCACATCGACCCCGCATTGAAGGTGTTAACACCCCCACATTCCCAGGATCCCTCACTTACTATGAACTGCAGCATCACAGCAGCTGCCTCTCCCAGCACAGTCCACTCACTCGCTGCTTCCGTCCACGTGATGCTCACGCAGACACCCACTTCCGCCTTTCTTCCGGAAGTACTCAGGGGGGGGCCATCTTTGATGAGGGCAATGAGCGCATTTGGCTACAGTGCTAGGAGGGAAGGGCATGCCAGCGGGGAAGGGCAACAAAGTATTTAACCGGGTCCATATATTTCTGCACTAACAATAGCCACGGAGAGCAGCAGCATGAGGCTGAAGTTTCCAGGTTATTTTTATACCATCAGTACCAGTGAAGGTCACTAGTCCCAAAGGAGCGCGTGTGCATCAGATCTGTTACTAATGTGCCATGCAAATAAATAATCCCTTTCACTGATTAGCAAGGCTGCACCTATAGTGCCAGCGATGCCGCATCACAACAAATGCATTGTCGCCGTCGCGTGCGCTTATAGTAGGCGCAACACGACAGAGCAACGGCTTGGTCGCAATCGCTGGAAGTCATCGCAATTTGATTTTTCTAGTGACTGCTGCAGCCTGATGTCGTCGTCACTATAGGCGTAGCTTATCACTGGGCACGATGGGGTGAAGGGAGGGTGTTAAATCCCTATGTTGAATAATTTTATTCCTGCTATTACGTCTGGTATTCAAGTGAACAATATGGGAGATCGCTGATCTTTTCTTCTCTTCTATCGTATAATATTTGCAAGACACAAAGTCGTTGCACTCAGCAGCATCCTCTTCCCACCATGCTATATACCGGCCTGAAGCAGGAGACTGCCGTCAATCACATTTTTCTCTCTTCACATTAGTGCTCATAGAAAGCACTGATATTTCACACACTGAATTTAATATTACAGATGTTTCACACACTAGCCCTGACATTAATATTCCCGTTTAGCAGTATGCAGATTTATTTATTTTTCCCTCCAAAAATGGTCTAGGTTTCCTGTTGGAAAGGAAAGATTTGACAGATTAGTGCCAATCTAGCGCCATGTTATGTTATCATGCATCTTCATCGCAGATCTGGTTTTCCAATTGTCTTCTCCATAGAGATACATGGCTATACAACAACTGCATTCCTTTTTTTTTCTTTTCTGAAGCACTTCTACCCTTCGTGTTATTTATATCATTTATTATTTATATGATTGTCACGTATTACTGCTCTGAAGCGCTATGCCCATTAATGGCGCTATATAAAGACATACATACATAACGAGTTCAAACACAAGGACTGATTAGGTTAAAGAATATACTCGTTGAAATAGGTTATAGTTTGGTGGGTTTTGTAGTTAAGGGAAATTCCTAGATGCGACTTAATTTGATAACCAATATTGTTCAGTTGATGCCACCTTTTCTTAAATCCTGGTGTAGGAATTTGGGTCTGTAATTTTAGAATAAACCGTGATTTGTAGTCTGAAGAAAAGGGGCACACAAAAACCAGTGTAGAAGGTATAAAATTCATGAACAAAAAAACAAACAAAAGCGCAAGCTCCATAGCACGTAACTGAGTAAAAAATAAGGTGCATTTATTTAAAAAATCAGCAACCCATAAGAATGTGCACTTACAGGATTTTAAACAGAACCATTCGTGGGAGAGAAATCTCTATTGTGGTCATCTGCGGTGGTAGGGTGAGTCCCAGGTTTGCAGAGTGGATGCAAACAGCCCAGGTTCACCATGAACTATCCCGAATTGGCAGAAATATATAAAGGCATCCAATGCCTGCACGTCCTTTGCTCCCTCATACAATGATGGCTAACACTTGACATTACCGCCAGCCGGAGCGCAGGGAAGCCAGGGACTCCAAATACACCAACACAAACGCGTTCATAGATTCCAAAAGTATTTGGCTATACCACTCCCCTTAAAGCTGCAAAGACGCTCCCTGGATCTTCTATTGGGACTATATTTCTTTCTGGATTTTTTGTTTGAGTGGAACATTCAATTTGGATTTTCCTTTTTTTTCACTATCACGTTATGGTTTGTAGATATTATTAGGTTAAATTGTAGTAATTTTAATTTATTTTAATATTTTAAATGTTATTATAATTTATCATTTATTAGGGTTATTTCACATCCTCTTTAGCGCTACTTAATTTTTGTGGTATAAAATTCATATTAAGGTAAAACGTGCACTCACAAGAGTGTTAAAAAAAAAAGTATAAACTAATCTGTAATACATGTAATTTCCATCTTTGCCGGCATGCTAATCGGACTGCATCTCGTGGTGACTTCACTCCGGCCATGCCTTTCCAGCTACGGGTCCCCGGGTGGGACAAACTTCCTTCCTATGTCCAACTAGATTGTCCCTTCGCCAGCTTATTCGGTTTCATTTGTGAGCATATTTTATTACCTTAAAATGAACGAAATTTATACAGTCTACACCAGAAGTTGCCAACTCCAATCCTCGAGGGCCACCAACAGGTCAGGTTTTAAATAATACCCCATTCTGTACAGAGGTGGCTTAATCAATGGCTCAGTCAACGCCTGCACACACTGAAGCAGGGTTATCATTAAAGCCTGACCTGTTGGTTGCTCTTGAGAACTGGAGTTGGCCACCCCTGCTCTACGCTATGTATGATTTATGTATGTACGTCTTTTCTTCAGACTCCAGTACATACACTAAAAGTGGCGGACTTCCCTAGAAAGAGTAGCAGCCACATATGAAGACCGATTGTGGATACGCACCTTGCCAGCATGTCTGTAGACACTTAACATTCTAAAGATTAGACCCTGATTTTTACCAACTTTATATTGTTTCCAACTATTATTTTTTACTTGCTTACATTGACATTATTTTATTTACATTTTTCTTTTTCTTTCAATATTTTATATTTATGTATCTACATTCTCCCCCTTCTTACCCATCAATAGTGGAGTTTCTGCTTTTTCTAGCAAATTGTTTAGCCCCCTATCACCTGATTTCCTCTACCTATGAGTATATACACATCGAGTATTCCATCTTTGGTTCCTATTGGCTATCCGGTACCTACTATTCGGAGCACCAACCCATAGATATATATCATATGTGAACAGCGGCTCAGGATACCATGCGAGAATCAATCTAGTTGTAAAGGCTACACTTAAAATATCATCCTCATTTATGCGATAAACTACAGTTCAAAGAGACTAAACCGCTGTACGAGCACAATAAGGCTATAAAACACTAGGCAGCAATGGGTCACATACCAGTTTTTCCCATATTAGCTTGGAAAGAGATGGAGTAGGATCTTCCTAACCAATAAAAGAAAAAACATGTTTACAGTATGTGCAAAGAGAGAGACCCCAAAATCAACATCTAAAAACGTAGCGTAACCTGCATGGAAGTTTAGCAGCAGGATCCCAGAGGGAAGACATGATACAGTGAAGGAACACATCAAGAGCACACAAAGTGATGGGTAGGAGGAGAGGCGGGTATTACGTATGTATATGTAATATGTCATTTATCATTTTATGTTAACAATGTTGCAGCGGCAGTTTGATTTTTCTACGTCAATACACAATTTTTTATATTCACGTGTTGTCGTTTTTTACGCTTCCCTGAAAGAATGTGAAATAAAGAAGATGGTATTTCTTACACTTGTGTGTCGTCAACATCAATTTTATACTTCACATTTTTCACACTTCTAGGATTATTGCGTGTTCTGTATTTTCACTCTGTATAAAATCACTGCTTTTTCTTCTCTGGAGAAAACACTTGCTTGCTTACGATTAAACGTGTATTAACCATGTATAATTTGGAGTTTGGAAGAGGGAACCAAGTAAACTTTTACTATGAAGATAATATTTTGAAGTGAAAGAAAACACGATAAATAAGTAATTATAGGACGCAAAGAATCTCTAAAATTGATTACCATATAAGAATTACAAAACATACAGGACCCCTATAAGCTCATACTGTACATTTCCTGGTAATGTACAGGTTATTAAGAATTTATATTAGTGTTAGGACCCTTGAGACGTGGTCTGCCTTGGAGGGGCTCAAGGGCTTACAACACTTTGGCCAAAGAGTTAAACTAAAAGACCATTTAGGCACTGTACTGTGTATTTGTGTCTTTGGATGTAGCACTGGGCTCTGTCTGTGTTTCATGTCTGTCTCTGGTTTTAATTACCATATAAGAATGCAACATTAAACTCTGCCAACAACCAGGAATGATAGAACCACGAGAATTAGAAAAAGAAATCGCCCTGAAGTTTATTTATTTTTTAATCAATTTGTATGTGGCAACAAAAAAAATGTCACGTACAAGGTTTGTTCATCGGGGAGGGGGGATGTCCAAAAAGAGTGAAAAAAGTTTGTTGTCCATAATTTAGAAGCAGAAAAATAAATGGTGTACTCTGGTGCACATGGAAGTTTTTCTGTGGTTCAGTGCGCCGATTCCCGTCAGGCTCGAGATACCCGCAGGAGACCTCTGATCCGTCTGACCAGTGCCTGGATAAAGCTGTGACGGGATCGCACCTTGCAGTACAGCCCTTCAATGTCCAAGAGCCTCTTCTGTAGAGACTCCCCGAAGCTGTTGGCGCCTTCACTCTGCAGCTTTAAAATCGGAAGAACAAGCAAACCGTTATAAATCCCCAAATTGTAGCTTACGTCATTTACAGGACGGTTTCCTCTATAAAATAGAAAGGTTACTCTATCATACAATATTTGCTAATCTCCAGGCTCATTTTGGCTTTTACGCCACAAAAATGTTGAACTTCTGCATTGCAACTGCCACAACAACCCCCTGCCGTGAGGCTGGTCCGTTGCTCCCTCTACCCTTTTGATAAACGAGTACGAAACGTTTGGCTAGAGGCGGTTTTTTGCAAGACCGGTAAACAAGCAGGTAAACCCCACTTCTGCTCTCACCATATCTATGTCCTGTTGGTTCACTCGATTCTGTCCCAGGTTTCTTAAGTCAATGTTAGGATCGGAATTCAGTGTATCTGCAGAGAGAGAGAGAGGGGGGAGGCGGGGGACTTAAAAATCAGTCAATTTTCATAGTAGACATTTTACTTTTATAACTCGCAGAGCTGTACATAGACCTGTCACGCAATTCATAGGCAGGTATGTCACCCCCGAGTCCCTCCTTCCCTCTTTAAATATCTTGAAATGTTGCACTTCCCCATCAGCATTTACTCGGTTCCGACTAATTAAGTTGGTCATGTGTCTCGTTAGGACGCTCACCTTGAAACCTCCTGCTTTTGAATGATGTATTTGAGTAAAGCGAGTCCTGGGTGTCACTAGGGGTGCAGTGTTGCAGATAGTACTCCAGGTGGCGCCACAGAATGAACAGGCATGTTTCTATGATATCTATGCAAGTGACCAGTGAAGGAAAATGATTACAAGACGGCATGATCATCTCAAAGGGAAGTGTGTATCTGCAGAGCTCATTCACTTCAGCACTGGACTGCAACATAATGCTCTGCAATAAAGTGGTAAACCCTTTAAAGCTGCAGTTCAGTCTTTTTTTTTTTTTTACATTTATTTTTTTACTTCAATAATTTTATGTGTGCAATCTCTAATTACCTAAAGAACTGTATAGCTGCAGGTCAATTCGTTCTCCATGTATTGATAGGTCGAAATTTGGTGACATATTAAAAGCTGGGATTTGTTTATATTCTGCTTGTCAGTCAGTGGAAGCTCATGAATATTCATGAGCACTCCTGCACTGACATGTGCTAGAGGGAGGGCAGGGCTGACAAAGGGGTGTGCCAGAGCTTGTGACAGGACATGAAGGGGCAGTGCCTTAGCAAATGGCTGTTAAAATAGAATACAAGAAAATTGGTCTTTCAAAGTTGTTTTTTTTAAAACAGAAAATGATAAAAGTATTTTTTCTTACTACAGAACTGATTTATTAAAAAAAACACACATGCAGGATATTGACTGAACTGCAGCTTTAACAGCTAACTATAGCCCCTCTGGCTGTGAAGGGGTTGACACAGCTGCTACTATGAGATAAAGTGGGACTACTGAAGAAAACTTGCTGGACAAAACCGCAGACTGCAAGTAATACTGTATGCCGACAGGCTAGGACTGACCTACTGGTTACTCTGGGAAATTCCTTTTGGCCTCCGGCAACCAGTGGGCACTCAAGCTTCAGACTGGCCAAGACTCCCAGAATGACCGGAGACTCCTGAAATCTTCCAGAGAAGTGCCCATTGCAACCTGTGTGTGAGTGCAGCGGCAGAATGTGTGCTCAGTGTCTAACAGGTGCATGTATGTGTATCGAAATCAGTTTGCTCTGCATCCATCTCTATCACACATAACTACTGTATGACAGCATGTATTTACAAATGAATGCATGTATGACTATGTGAGCATGCCCTACTAGAAGGTATATATATCTGTTAAAGCCATGTACAAGGCCCTTTTAATCCGTTTACCCCCCTTGGCCCTTGATACCCCAGTCCGACACGGACACCCACTAAGCACTGGTGTGGACATGTAACTCTGTATATTCTTAAAAGGATACAGGAGCAGAGCGACAGCAGCTTGGCTCTGTTGTTTATCAGTTTCACTAGTCGCCGCCGAGCCAAGGTGTACTTCTGAGTGGTTGAAATTTTATCTGCCCCGACTGGCATCTCAGACTGGCACAGCTAGGGGCAAGAGAAAGGAAAGTCAGACAAGGAAGCAGCAGCATGTTAAATAAAGGAGCAATCCCAAATTAAATAAATCGTTCTATAGTATTAGATAATACTTACTACATTTTGTTTTCTTTTTTAATTCAACTCTTAATGCGTTAATATACTGAGCATCCTCTGCTTTCTATAGCAGGTTTAGCACACTTCCCCAGCAGTGTAAGATCTTTGTAACACTTTCCTGTTTGTGATAGTTTGTTGCCAATATTCCCAACAGTTTGAGCTGCAAAGATAATGCTACCTTAATAACATAAGAATACATTGTAGCTGCTGAGTTACACTGACTGAAGGATTGATTGAAGCTGAAAGGCAGCTATTTAGTGAATCAAGGGAAGCAGGATCTTTGCTGTTCGATCACAGGAGAACAAATTAATCGGCAGCTTAGGTAATTAGTTTTCAATAAAGGTAATCAAAGGCTGCATATATTTTTTTTTACGTGTCGCTTGGTCTGCCTCTTTAAGGGTCCTGTAACTGTGGACTTCCAACGCAGCATTACGTTTGTAATGAGATGCATATACTGTACAAACTTCCAAGATGACCTCAGGCAAGCTCAGTGAAAAGCTATAAAAGTGTATGCAATAATTGACAGCTTAAGTTCAAAATGCAACTCCCGTTAGAAATGTGCTTTCTGAAACAGGCACTACATGGGATCATAGTCACTCTAGAACTCCCACTTTTTCGGCCGATTAAGCTTTTTCTTTCTTACAAGGCAGGCAAGCTTCCGATATTGGTACAAATTGTGTTGTTCACACTCCTCATGCTGAACTAGTACTAAACTGAGTTCCTCCAAATTTTGTATATAAGTTCAGACCAAAACTCCAATCAATGCCGTCAGATTTTACCCAATTTCTGCAGCTTCTGAAAATAGTGACTGGTAATGAAAAGATACAGTGGACCCACAGCTATGTGATTTGTATTTTTCCAAAATCCTGTAAGGGCAGACTAGGGAGGTATACGGTCAAGGTAAAGATGAATATAATACCTAAAACAAAAAAAACTCTTATTAGAAAAATCAACTAGTATTGAGGCACCAGAGCAGTTACTGTTATTGGCGCAGCAGTCTTCCTATACTTCCTTAATGGCAACTAGAAAAAACACACAAAGCAAATGGAACAATTGAATGGAAAAACGAATATGTTTTAAGCCTTGTCAAAATGAAAAACGATATTACTATTAAGCTGTGCTTAATACACCGGCAGTATCCCTTACAGTGAGACGACACATTCACCAAACACACTTCTCTCCATTTGGCTTCATGTACCTCTTTGATTTCGTCTGGTGGGAGCTGCTCCACGTTCTGCAGCTTGCTGACGCTCTGCCGGTGGCTGTCATAGTAAGTGAAGAAGTCGTTGGCGCTCTGTTTCAGAAGGTAGACCACAATGCCCAGGCCTGGCAATCGCCAAGAGGGGAGGATGGATACCTGGGAGTCTGGGTTACAAAAGAATAATGGGGCTGTAACCATACAGATGTCCATGATACAGAGATAACCAAGTATCTTCATGAGCTATAATAAAGCTCTTGACCTCAATGGTTCACAGAGCAGCTCTGTATATGATCCTGTCTTGTACCTCCTTCCTTCAATAAAACATCTGCACCAGCCCTTTATTAACTCGTGTAGGATACAGAGTGGTATTTCTGCACAATACTTTACTAAAACTACACGTAGAGTGCTACATCACAAGGCTAGACCCATTGTACAGAACGCAAAACTTATTATTGAATGTAAGCATACGTTTTTCAAAATACATCAGGGACTGCACCTTTAAGGAGCAGTTCATGCTGGGGTTATAGAATGGGATGTCCTTCACACACCTTGCACTATAAAATAGTACCGTGTAGATCTATGCACTTCAAGTCCCTCCCAAAACTTAATTTAATCAAATATATATTAATATTTAAAACTTATAGTAGCATAAATATGCATGCTGTGTGTGTGTATGGTACCAATATCAATTGCTGAAATACATAACAGAAGAGTCTCTTTCTCAAACAAACTGTGAAGCAAAAGATTAAGTGCCATGAGTATTGGCAGCGGAGGCTGGAGGTTGTGGCAAATACATTCACAAGCTTTTTATATATTTACTTGCCAGTAAAATCTCCTGTTCTTACCTTGTCTTTGTCCGTCTCTGCTAGTGCTCTCAGTCAGGCTGGGAGTGAAGAGGCAGACGGTTTGCTGCATGGTGGCGGAGCTCTGCAGCATGATTGCCTGGCAATATTCCATCACATTGGAACATATCTAAACAGCAAATCAAAGAACGAAAAACAACTAAGGATGTGTGAACAGCTTCAGACAACACACCAGAGCAGAGTTCGTAAACTCGGATAGCAAAATAACTGCAGGTAGAAATCACAGCAGCAAATCAATGTGCAACTATCAAGCTCCGTTAGGAAAACTAGATGGCTGGAGGGTTCAAATAGACGTGATGGTCCAAAATGATCAATTGTGTGTCCAATCTAAACCAGGGGTGGCCAACTCCAGTCCTCAAGCGCTACCAACAGGTCAGGTTCAGGATAGCACTGCTTCAGCAAAGGTTGAATACTGCACCACCTGTGCTGAAGCAGGGATATCCTGGAAACCTGAACTGTTGGTAGAGCTTGAGCACTGGAGTTGGCTACCCCTGATCTAAAACAGAGCGGTCACTACGTACACACAACGTAATGGACACGGCTACTAAACAAATAATTATAGCACTGAACGTCTGATCTCCGTCCATCACCTGCTGCATGGCCAGCTCCACGTCATCTCTCTTGTTCACTCGATCCCCCTGGGAAACGTCGTCCTGCAGCTTGAGCTGGCGATGCCTCTCGGATCCCCCAAAGCGGCTTAATAATGCCAGGCACTGGCGCTGCAGAGAGGCAGCAAAAGCAAAGATAAGTGTACATGCAGCCTACGAACGTCTCGCAACACTGCACCCGACGCTCCCCATTGATCACAAAGCACTTTGCAGGTATGGATCATTCATACAACTACCAGGTGGGCAGCCTGGCCGGAGCACTTCAGAGGCAGCCACATACACAGATCATTACCACAGCTGCAACATGCTTTCAGATTTTGATGAAATGTAAAACAAACGTAAATATGTTCACTACCGCAGTTGGGAGAAAGAGCCAAGAAAAAATACTTGATCTACAGCAAAAAAGGTATCTGAAGTGGGTTGTATAGTTTATTAACATCTGAAACCATGAGACCTATCTTTATATTAGCATGGGGTGGCTCGTTAGGCCTACAGCAGTATGCATGTGACATTTTCCCAACAAGATTATTATTAAGTCAGAAAAAGCACAGATAGGTAACACTTTGAAATGGGAGAAACAGATCTGCGGGGTGTGTGTGTGTTTTGTAGTGCAATCCAGTTCATTTACTGCTCGTGGTGCAAGCAGTGAGATGCACGGCAATGAGTCGTGTGTATGTCCAGCATCAAAGCACAAACCGGTCAATGGAGTTTGAGCAGAGGAATGTAGCCCGCTAGACCAGTGTATTGTAGAACGCCAGCGTCCTTACCTGGAAGCGCCCAATATGTCCCTGCAACTCCATAATTGAGCCCTCATTACCACTGATATCCAGCTCGCTAAGGACACCTTTAAAATGCAAAAGAAACAGTTTAGAAATCAAGCAAGTCGCATGGTGTGATGTGCGTTGCTGAAGGTAATGTATGTGGGGTTGCTGAAAGATTAAGCGCTATATTTACTAAGTAGTGCAATTCGATAAGAAGGGCAGTGGAAGGTGTCATGTACAATAGCACTGCTTGGTAGAAATGGGCCTCAGACTTTTAGACACCTACAGACCCAATAAGCAGCCAGAACACCATCCAATAAACACATTTTTTTGCCACTTGGGTCTTTTCTGAAAATAGCTAAAAGAAATCAGGCAGCTGGAAAACAAAATAAATGGAATACTTGATATACTTGACTGAGAGCGATAATTAAACATTTAACTACATACATATACACCTATTTCATTACTTTTACCTGGCAGTGCAGCCTTGCTGATAATGCCTGTAAGTAGAGCCAATTCCTGCAACGAACCGAGACTCCCTTCCTGGCATCTTAGGATCGCCTGGATGGTGTCAGAATGAGCGATCAAGAACTGCAACACCTGGGACACAGAAAGAACAAACATGTTATTCCTGGTTTCAATGGATAACGCAATGGATATTATTTATTATTAAAAACAAAACATTTGCTTAGAAATAAAAACACTACAGACCTTGCAACAAAACTATTCCTAAGCAGCAAACTATCACAGCAGGCCTTAGGAAACATTTAAATACAGTATCCATACCGAATAGAAATATATATTTAATACTGTAAGAACTCCTCTTTAATTACATTCCTGACCTTTCACCAAAAGTGCAGTCCTTCACAGCAGGAAAGCGCATTCTCTTTTTCCTGCGCCCCCCTGCCGTCTGTCCCCCTCTCCTCGCGCCCCTCCACCCTTGCTTACCTTGCTTCATACGTCCTGGCGTCATGTTGCCACGGCAACGCGACGGCACATGACCCGGCTGCGGCATTTGACGCCGCGTTACCAGGAGCGTCTGAAACAAGTTAAGTAGAAGTTTACAGAGGCCCTGCAGCTCCTCCCGGCATTAATTTAAATGTATTCGGGAAGCGTGCGGGGGCCTCTGTAAACCCCGCGCCCCCCACTTTGCGCACCACTGCCTCACAGGACCCAAGTGAACTACAGTGATCGTTTACCAGCTTAAATCTAAAGTCAGCCACCACATGAACCGAACAGCTGTCTCAGGTTCGGCACCTTGCAGATCGGGGAGACACATTGTTGGGAGGGGCTGGAAATGACACCCTGGTCTTGGTACACATTGACAACAATGACAAAGTTAAAGGAAGAAGTCCTAAAATATGATTTCAAGGGATCTGGGCCGCAAGCTTAAGGCAAGGACCACCCAAGGTGGTATTTTTAGAAATACTAGTCCTGCCAAGCGATAACCCGGTTGGAACTTAGAAAGGTAAATGCGTGGCTAAGAACCTGATGTAGGAAGGATGGGTTCGGGGGACCTTCTCTGAGATGTGCTATATTTATATCTCCTCTTCGGTGAATCTTTTGTGCAAGGGGGGACAATTATAAGGCTGGAGGAGATTTTAAAACTAGGAGGAAGCCGGTAGGAACAGGCACGAAATAAGAGGCTATACAGAATAGATTCTCATGTTAGGGTCGTTTTCCCCAATTAGTCAAATCGGCCCTCCTTTAGAGTAATTTACCTGTGATCGGGGCGGCTGGTTGAAGTAGCTGAGAAAATCGATCCTCCAGCCTGTGTAGCCTTTTAAGATAAATCTCCCCTCTAACGCCGCGTCCGAGATTCCCTGAGAGGATATGAAGCGCATGCTCACTCCCCCTCTCCCTACACCTATCACTCCCCACTTCCACATCCCGCTTTTCGCTCCGACCACCTACACTCTCCTCTTTCTCCCACTACTATCCCCCCCCTTCTCCACCACTCCCAACCTTATCTTCCGTTACATCTAAGACGAACAATAGGAGCATATCGACGTAGCATCTGAATCAAGAGACTCTCTACAAATAGTCTCCATTGCCCACCAGATGTACTCTACAATCCTAAGAGGATTAGAAAGCGGCAGAGCGCTACCTCCTCACGCTCCCCCCCTCCTACCTCATTGTTTCCCTCCATTTCCTTACCTATGTTCTCTCCTCTTGCTCTCTACTTTCTCATAACATCCTCTCACCTCGCCGCCTTCCACCTCCCCTCCCTCTGTCTCTCCCCGAATAGTCTATAACTTGGAAATGGCTATGGTTGTCAGCTGGGTGCAGTTGGGGAGTTGAGGGGGAGGAAGGGATAATTAGCTGGGTCACATGGGGTGGCAGTGGGAGTTGGAGGGGGAGGAAGGGATAAATTAGGCTGGGTCACATGGGGTGCAGTTGGGGAGTTGGAGGGGGAGGAAGGGATAAATTAGGCTGGGTCACATGGGGTGCAGTTGGGGAGTTGGAGGGGGGGGGAAGGGATAACTTAGGCTGAGTCCATACAGCCTTCACCCAAGCGGAGGCGTGCGCGTCCATGACGTCACCCGTGTGGATCGTTTTTTCGGACATGCTAGACGCGCCGACGGTGGGCGTGTTTAGGGACGTGTCAGTGACATCATGGAGCTGGTTCACCCTCATTGGGCGAACCGCTCACGTGACCTGACGTCACGCCGAGAAATCAGTTTCAACTGATTCCTTGAGCAACGCGCACCACCTCCTGCTGCTGCGTGCACCCCCGCGCGGTCAATGGGTGCGATCAATACCTTAAGGCAATGTGATTGCACTGTGCGGGGACGCCTCCGCACAGTCTGCGGCAGCATGGACTCAGCCTTAGCAAGTAGGGAAGCACCCATATTAAATAGAGAGAATAGTACAAAAGAAAGACTAAAGTCCATGAGAGGAGAAAGGCTGAAGCAGTTTTGATAACAGATAGAACATTTAAAACAATAGCATTGACTTGCAACAAACAACCATAACGGCATGTTTGCTAATGCAAGAATCCTGGTACATAACATTGGGGAGTTTGAAATAAGTCAGGAAACAGCAATATGACATGATGGACATTTACTGAAACACGGTGGGATGAAAGTTATGCTTAGGCAGTTCATTTAGAAGGTTATGCCCCTTTTCAGAGGGATCGGTGCAAATAGAAGAGGCGGTGGAGTATGTTTATATGTTAAACCAGATTTAAAACAAGGAAATACATTTATGATGGTGTTGGTGAAAATGTAGGCTGTGGGGATTGAAATGTAATGTGGCGCTAAAAGTAACAACAAATATATATATATGTTAGTAGGTATTTGCAATGAACTATCAAATATTTGTGAGCCTGAGGAAACCAAACTACTTTTGCAAATGGAAGAGGCAGTAAAAACTAGGTCACATTTTAATTATGGGTGATTTTAATGATCGACTAATGAGATTAGCGGTACAACTGAAGGAAACATGATAATGGGTATGTTAAAACACAATTACATGACCCAAATTATTGAGGAACCAACAAGAAGATGGGCATTACAGACCTAGTAATCTAAAACAAAATACAATGAGTCAATATTCAAGTAAGGGAAAATGTGGGAAACGGTGAATAACATGATCTCATTTGAAATCATTAAAAAAAGTATTATATGGTATCCAAGGTTTCATTTTAGAAAGGCAGATTTTAGTCAACGAAAGGAGAAAATACAAGGAATACATTGGGATGAAGTTCTTGCAGGATAATATACAGAAGATAAATGGGCAATCTTTGCATCATTGCCAGATGAGCACACTTATCAGTGTATATCCTTAGGAGGGAACACAGCATAATTCTGCCACTATCTTAGTAAGACCACATCTTGAAAATTGAGTCGTTTTGGGCACCACCCCATAAAAAAAATTTTAAAAAAAGTTTCATGGAAACTGAAGAGCAACCAAATAATAATGGGGATAAGAAAGTTTGACTTAGGAGGAAAAACTATACAAATTAGATAGGTTTACATTACAAAATAGGCATCTAAAATGACCATTGAAAAATATATTCACGGTCAATACAAGGAACTTTCAAGATAACTTTTCATCCCAAGGACAGTACAAATGACGTGGCGCCATCCCTCGAGACTGGAGGAACGGAGATTTTACCAGCAGCAAAGGAAATTTTTATTCACAGTAAGGGCAGATAAATTTGGACTTCAATACTAATACTGACTGATGGTAGAAACAACAGATATTTTTAAGAAAAGGTTAGACTGTTTTAGAAAGGAAGGGTATCCAGGAATATACCATATAAACAAAGGAAAGACATTGATCGAAGGAGAAATCCAATTGCCATTACTGCGGTTACGAAGAAAATAATTTCCCCCCTTATCAGACATAATTGGTAAATGTTTCACTGGGTTTTTTGTTTGCCTGTGGATCAATATACATGTAAGTATAAATATATCAGAGGCATGTCTGAATGAGAAAGCTTTCGAACCTAGAATGAGTAAAATTGAATAGAGCTCAAATGCTCAGTAAATGCAGATTAAATGTACAAAAATGAGATGAACAGCTAAAGTGCAATACCAACAGCGAGTCGGGGTCCTGATACACAATATGTGGCTACCAGACAGGCAATGCTGGTGCTAATCAGAATGCTACAGCTAACTCAACTCAGGAGCTGAAACAGACCCCCTCAGTGCCCTAAGCTCCACCCTGCGTGACGTCCGATATCAGCGAAGAAAATCCCCAAAGCGCGTTTCGGTCAAATAGAAACGTGATAACGTTCCTGTTGGAATGAAACACACGCTGGGGATCTGTATGATCTTATAACGCTTTGGCCAAAGGGTTTAACTAAATGACGCTTACTCATGAGAATACTAACATTGAAGTATTTAACTATGTATTTTGTCACATTGGATGCAGCATTGGGTATTTTTGTCTTCTGTTGTATACATTTGGCCACACTCCGTAGCACTCCTTTTGACACAAATATATATATGTGGTGGGATTGTGTGATCTGTATGAGCACCTGAGTTAGCTGCAGCGTTCCGATTAATTGTTTAGTCAATGAATAATACTGCACTTATTTACCTTCAGCTAAATTAGACAGCTAATTTGGATGTGCATCTCATTTGTTCATCCAATCTGAAGTGGATGTTCTGTTCTATTACTCAGATTATCTTTCACACTTAGAAACACCTAATTAGCTGTGTGTATAGCAAAGCTCAATTGAACTACCATTTACATTTTTTTTTCCTTTATCTGATTTCATACTTGTTCTTAATGTAGTCTGTAGTAATGAGTGCATCATACTACATATTCATCTAGCTATTTATGGTGATGATATATTGATCTCTGGCTACTTACCTTTATCCCCCTCCCCCACTTTATTTTAAAGCTGTATATATTTTATCATTTACTTATTAAATGTTATGTTTAAATAAATGTCATTTACACTTACAATACTGATTAATACTTTGATTATTTATTTAGTGTGCGCATAATAATAGATATATCTTTGGTACTTTCTCCTATTCGCCTTGTTTTGTAAATATAGGATCAGTAAGAAAGCCGAATATATTTTTACATAGATTAAGCTCGATGGACAGTCAATGTGATTGAAGAAAGACCTATGTAAAATACATGTATTTTGTATGTATACAACAGATTGCATCAGTTTTTTGGGGAGTGACGCAAACAAAATGGACAATTAGACACGTGACTTTCACGGACATTGTTATAAATAAAGTATTTTACAGAATGTCTACATTTTTGAAAACCTTCCTTTTTTCCTTTTAAGGGGAAGACGTTTTAATCCCTCAAACAGATAACGGCCATCAGGCTGCGCTTATAGTGCCGGCGAAAGCAACGCGACGTCGCAGAAAACAAATGCATCGCCGCCGTCGCGTGTGCTTATAGTAGACGTGACGGATTGGTCGCGATCGCTGGAAGTCATCTCTACTTGATTTTCCAGCGACCGTCGCGTCGCCGGCACTATAAGCGTAGTCTTACTTACATTTGTATTATGTGGGACGGCGCCTTTAATAAACAGTGCTACACAGACTAAAGAAACATGCTTTTAACCCGTTAACATTGGAATTACAGTACCTGCAGACGAAAACATTAAAAAGGTGTCGCCTTACCTGTCCTGCTGCCTGCAAGTGCTGAGCGGTGCTGGAGGTCAGAATCACCTGGCACAGCTGTAGGGCAGGTAAAAGGATTTGTCTGTATCGTTCTACAGGGGCTGGAATAAACACAGGGGTCTCTCTCATCCCAAACACACTGAAACAAAAGAGTGTAGCGGGGGAAACAGATGAGGGAAATAGAAAGCACTGAAATTAAAGCAAATACAATAAAGCATTTTAAGGCAACCTAACCAACCTATTTGGAAAGCCAAAGGTGCGACTAATACACAGTTCAAAGAAAGAAGGGCGTCTATATTTATGTCCCATGTTAAAATGCTTTGCATTGAACTTGTATGCGATAAAACATTATGCAGAACAAATAACCAAAGATGCAGTCCCAAGTGTTACACTTGATCCACGGGTCGCACGTCTACCACCGATTCGCAGGTGCGATCATTCCTGCATACCAGCATTTCTAATAAGAATTACCTTCCACCAGTCTTTTCTAATGCACTAAATTACTATAGGTAACACTGTCACACATCACAGTTTCCCCCCTCCCCACCAGCAACAACGTCTATGTTTTGAAAATCACTGTCTCTAAAACAGGAAATGCAGGTTTGTGATCGAAGTGAAACATGGGATATAGTGGAAATCTGAGCAGTATATGTAACCCTTTCACGGTCAGAGGCCCTATACAGCTTTGCTCTGCCATGTGCTGCTGCCCCTTTGGCAGTGGAGGGGTTTACTGTCCACCTGCAACATTAGACGACCTGCAATATTTTGTCCAGGCACTTATCACTTACCCGTGGGGGTCTGTTTCCGGGCGCATGTCATATACCTGGCACTGTGCCAGTCTAACGATGACGCCACTCCTCAGAAGCTCAAGGGCACCCTGTTGGCTTTTAGCCACTCGGGTCAAGAATGCCTGAGAAAGAAACAGAAGTACCAAAGTGTAAACTCAAAATATTTCTTCATGGCGAGTTTATTTATTTTTTTTACTTCTCTATCGTCACAAAAGCAAGTGACATCACAGATCTAGAGCTCACTTCCTCCCCTCAGGCAGGGATTTTATGAAGTACCCACTGAACGGGTATAAATCAATAACTCCTTTCCTATTACTCCCCTGCAGTACCAAATACCTTTAGAGGTGCTATAACTCCTTCCATAATTATCCCCTGTTGATTAGAACTCTGAATGTGAGAAACACAAAGGGTGCAATTGACAGTCAAAAATGTTATTTTCTAGGTCAGTGGTTTTCAACCTTTTTTGAAATTCTGAGGAACTCCAACCCTCTCTAATAGCGCCTCTAAAATCAGATGCATTGTAAGGAACCCCAACCCTCTCTAATAGTGCATTATCAATTCTTCTGTACTTGGTACAATTTTTAAATGACCTGAAAATTACAGGGAACCCTTTAGGGATGCCTGGAGAACCCAACCCTAGGAACCCTGGTTCAAAACACTGTTCTGGGTATATCTGCAATAAAATTGCCTTAGAGTCTTTTACCTGCAGTCCAGGGATGTGCTACTCTAACTGTTTTGACTCGTTTTACACCTAAAAAACGTAAAGCATTGAATGTCTCACCAGAGGGTATAGGAGTTCCAAGCCATTTCAGCAAGTGTCACATTTGGGAGATGAAATCAGTAACTTATTCTGGATTTTACCAGAGTCAAATGCAATATTTGGATACCGAGCACTTGAGGTCATATAGAATAGCACCACATAGTAGATATAGGCCTTAATCCCTGATGTATTCAGTCCTATTCTCCCCAGACTTGCAGGGATTGAAACCTCTAAAAACTTTGTGGCAAGGCACTGAAAAGACTTGTTACAAAATGTGATCTGTTATTGGATGAACATTCAGTCCACAGCAGAACAGTACATGGTAAGGAGCTGCTAACGCTGCTTAACCTTAGCGTGCTCCCCTGCAGGTCTCTTACCATTTTAGACTCGTAGATATAGAAAGCCTTCAGCAGAGGAGGCTGAGGAGTGAGCAGGCTCTGCAAGGTCAAGTCATCCTGGGCCAGGCTATCCACAAGGACCTTAAGGTATCCACTGTTAGAAAGGTACAACAGCCACTGTTGCTGCTTGTCGACAGAGACAATACGGTCTAGCAGGGCCAATGCCAGCATCTGCAAAACAATACCACCAAATATGAATAAGGAATATGTCAGAGGACTCTCAATACACTTGAAGCATGCATAACGACGAGACAGTTTGACTAGGTGGTCATAGTTACCCTTCCTATTTCATGGCCATCACAGGCGTCTCGGCAAACAACTTCCATGAGTGCGGCGCCGTAGCTCTCAAAGATGGATAAGTTGTCACGCTGCAGCTTGCTGAACACGTCTTCAGGCGCCGTCAGTCGCTCCCACATGGTCTTGTGGGCTGGAAGGTCAAGGAAGGTTTATGCATTAAGCAGCTGGAAAAGGATGCTAACGGAAACAGCCTTAGAGACTGTAATGTCATCATAAATCAGGGTTATTAGAACATCCTGCTTTGGAGTAGCACTTAACCCTCCTTTTTTATTACAGAAGATGTAGGCGTTTCTAGATTTTAAACTTGCACATCATTGTAGTTCTGTCCTGTCACATTGGAGCTACAAGGTCAGTTTGTCAAAATAAATCTATTACATTGCTGATTACAGAAGAGTCTAGTGTTCAAGATTTGTGACGGAATCAACACAGGGGGGGAGGGGAAATGTCACTCCTGGACTGCTTAAAGCTCATGCATGCTCATTATACATTGCAGAAATTACAGAGCCATTAAACACTGAAAGCTTTCTCTGCTCAAAGTGCATCGCTGTCTAGCATTCATTTTGTATGTTGATGCTTTCATCCACTACGCATTTACCTGCTTTCAGGGTATCTGGCTCATCTGGCCTCTGTGCGATTTGCAGGTAATAGAGCAAGGATCCGTACAGGTGTGCTCGTACCCGCTGGAATCCACCCCCTGTTCAGTGGAAAATAAATAAATAAATAAACAACAGTCAGGGCAGCTGCACACACGTCATGCCTTTGATCAGATATATTTTCTATATTGACCTTCCATTCATGCCACCTGGGTAACCGACACAATCAATTACATACAAAGCAACTTCATGTATGGCCATTGCGTTCTATACTCCCTGATCTGTATATATTGTGACTGTTGTGCAAATGGTGGAGTGAAGTTCGTATTACACATTAAGAGTCTGGGGGCCCTTTGGCTTTGAAAGCTTTGTGCCCCACTGTTTATATATACAGATCCTCAACTAGTTGCCCGCGGGCCAAACGCAAAGGGTCTTGAAATGGCGCTTAGACGGTCGGCTTATTCTAATTTCATTGTAGTTACACAGGCAACTAAGTTCACACTAGAAGTCGAACGATAATGCACATATGCTACAAACACATTACACGTCAACATTTTGCAAACATTAATAAGTATTTAAATGGATCCTATATTCCGATACTCTTGTGGTCCTTCTATTACCAATTTATTTTCTGATCCCATCCCTCTGGGAAACTGGTTGAAGAGTCCCTGCTTCACACCCATGTCTGCTACCCTAGACAGCAATGTGTTGCAAAGGAATGCATCGATGACTCGGTATTAAAAGGTTTAATAATACAAATAAATAAATGAAACACTCATACAAAAAGGTCAGAGGTGGAGAACTCCAGTCCTCAAGGGCCACCAACAGGCCAGGTATTAAGGATATCCCTGCTTCAGCACAGGTGGCTCAATCGAAGACTGTGCCACCTGTGCTGAAGCAGGGATAGCCTTAAAAGCTGACCCTTGAGGACTGGAGTTGGCTAATCCTGCAAAAGGTTATTTACTGTGAATATTTCACAGAGCAGCTCATAATAAATCCACAAAGTGCACACCTGTCTTCAGAATGAACTCCAGCAGCTTCCTGAGAACCATGTGGAGTGAAGAGTCCCCAATGGAGGCGAAGCCGGTGGGCATGGATTCAGCTCCCGGAGGAGCAGCAAAGGAGCCATCCAACATCAGCACGTACTGCGACTGGCCCAGCCCGGGAGTCGCCATTGGCTGCTTCTGCTCGGTACGTACCGACTGGCTCAGGTGAGCAGTGAGAGTGAACACTGCACCGGCTACCAGTGGCATCAGCTCCTGAGCGGCATCATCGTCTAGGATCTACGATGAGGAAATAGGAGAGAAAAACATTAAAAAGCCACCTCTGCACTGAAAAATAATGAATCTACAAACCTCCATCTCCATGAAAAAATCCCATATATTGACTGACAACTTCAAATCTGATTTTTCAGTCCATGACAACAAGGACTTCAACAAGGTCACAACAAGGTCACAATAATGTCAGCTGTTTGTGCCCTGAAAGCCCAGATACTTTGAACAGAAAAGTCAGCTTCCTAATTGTTAATCTATACAGGTTATGTTCTCCTCGCTGAAATGACACACGGAGATTTTAACACAGCAATTGGGTAAACAAGGGGTGTGCAAAAAAAGGGGGGGGGCACACAGATTGTTTTTTGGGGGGGGGGGGGTTGGAGAGAGGTCTTATAGAGGTCCCGCGCTCTTCCCCAAAGTATTTAAATGAAATGCCAGGGGAACGCCCGAGGCCTCTGTAAGTTCCCTTGACACACAACGGCTTTGGGCGGTCACATGACCCCGCGGCGTCATTTGACGCTTGAGACAAGGTAAGGGGGGGGGGGGTCGCGAGCAATGGGGGAGAGCAGGTACAAGTCATGTATATAATGACTTTATACCCTCAACTGCTAGCCAGGCCTGCGGAAATGCCCATTGCGGCGATCTTTGTTTTAGAATCCTGGACAATTTAAAATACGGAATACAACAGTAATCCCCATTCCTTGATAGGAGAGTACTAGCATATAATCAGGTAGCCACAAGATGCAGAGATGCAGAGCACAGCAAAGCCATAGGATACCACAGGACAACAGCGGTGTAATAAAAAATGCATACTTTATTCGCACATCATGGTGCAGACAGGGAATGGGTGCAACAACCTCCTCTCTACTAGAGTTCAACATCCAGGACATTAGAGCACTATCACTGAACTATGTTCTTTTACCTTGCATGTACTAGCATATAATGGCTATGTGGTGTACAACAGCAAAGTAGCACTGCGCCTTTAGGTATCATTCCATTGTAAGCTCCTTTGGCATCTGAACATGCCTGTGTTTGCTTTACTGTGCATGAGAGTGTAAACACAACTAGAAGCTCATGCGGCGGTGAGCTACCTTGTCGTGGACGTCCTGCAGTAGATCTCGGATGATCAGCTGTCGGTCCTCGGCCTTAATGAGATCCTGCGGGCAGGCGGTCAGTATGATCTCCACAAGCTGACGCCAAGACTCCAGCGCGTGACGCTTGGCGTGCAGAGACTGCAGCAGCTTGTTCCTTTCCACTACATACTGCAGGATGGTGTTGATTTCCTGCAGCGACATGATACACAAATGCAGCCTCAGGAATTGTGCCGGGCAGATCAGGATAGGTTAATATTCTAATGCTAAAACTGGTGCAGAAATCACAGGCGAAGAGAGGAATTTAATTCAAACATCTGGATATTATCTGGACATTCTCCATTCCGACATTTATATGCTGGTTCACATGTATGTGAGGTCCCTTACTGCAGTGGTTGTGAGGACCCTAGTCCACTAGTCGGTTCATAATTGGAGCCTTATCAGCAGCTGTCACCTATTCTGTCTGGGCTTATTCAGTCACTCAACCATAGGGGGGGTTGCAATTCAGGATTCTTCTATCAAGTTATTTTTTGTCTCAAACGGCTTTTGTTTGCAGCACCACACATTTGCTTTTCTACTCTTTAGTTTCATAAAAGATGTTTATTTCCCTAGGATAAAGTAATGTCCTTTGTCTGCAGCCTTTCTGCTTAAACATTTGATCCAATGAAAATACATCAACTAATAATTCATAAATAACTTAAGCGCTACCAATCAAAAAAAAATAAAAAAAAGTGTTGCAAATCAACCAATAAAATATCTATATACATATTTATATTTCTTTGAGCTGTATTATATCACCAATAAGAGTAAAGGCGCCTTGGAAAGAGTACTGAACTACTATGCTGTCACCAATGTATTTGTGTATATAATACAATATTACTATTGTTACATTGTAATATTACATGTTTCATTTGTATCACGTGTATCTTTAGGTGTTTTATGTGAACCCCAAATTGGAGTGTTTTGTGTTGAAAGAGTTGTATGTACCCTGTTGTGGTGTTCTTTCCTGGTCCATTGCCTGTGCTGCATTACTCAATAATCCAGCCCTGCGTGTAAATAATTGTGTGAAGAAGGAAAAGCTGCATTACACATCATACCTGGTTGTCAAGAAGAGGCTGCAGCATTGCACTTGCAGATCCGCCAGCCTTATAACAATCTCTCTGGTATGAACCTACTGGATCAAAGCTGTAAACCGCTCCTTTACCTTTGGGGAGAAAAAACAAACAAACAAAAAAAATAGGACATTTAAAGCAACAGTGCTAGCAAAATGTACATTTTCTTATCTCGGGTGGTAATTCTTCCATGATCGAAATAATGATTTTGCTTGCTTTGTTCACCACCTTTTTTGTATTTTATTCGACAAGACCTTGAAAGTACCAGGCCATTCTTCATTTTTAGTGATCTGTTCAACATTTTAATTCCTTTAGTGTTTAGCAGGTAAAAAGCTGCAGGTTTATTTAATGAAATGAGGACACCATCGTCGTGTTATAGAGCCAACACAGAATTATTTTTCTGTTCGGAATTTCTAGGTGAAAATCTAAGTGGTGGCTCATATAGAGGCGATACAAATGTATTACGTATTCTTAGACATTGTAGGATAGTTAAGTATTAACTGAGATTTAAATACACCTAATTAGAAAAGAGACCATGCTAGGGACTTTATTTGTGAACAGTCATTATGATAATGTAAGGGTAACATTATAATGTAATTGGCTATTTATTTACAGTTTCTACACAAGGTTATTGGAACGTAAATAAACGTGACAGTTGATAAAATGATGGGATACCTCGGGAATTGGATCATATAAAGTGGTGTGCTTGGGGGGGCGGAGAAGAGAGGTGGACTGAAGTAATTTCTTGAAAAGCTTTTCTTCTTCAGGGTTTGAAGCCAACATCTGGCCACCTGACCAGTAAAAGTAAGATGGTTTCAAAAGGTGTTACCTTCTTCATCGAGCCCCCCAATGATATTGTACACGTAGTATGGGAAGAAGCGGCGTGAGTACAGGATGGTTGAAAGCATGGCTGCTATGGCTCCGCTGGTCATGGTCTTGTTGTTTGAATGTTTATACATCTAGAGTTGGCAAACCGAGGGGGGAAGAGAGAACAGAACAGTTTGATTGTTTGTTTGTTTGTTGGGGAGATGCAAAAAAAGTAGAAGTCAGCTAAGACTAGGTCACCGATATTACATGTAGCTTGAAATAGATTCACCACGCAGGGTGTTGAATTCATGTCAATTGACAATATACTCGTGTAGAGAAACAGCCATAAAAAAAAACGAACAGGTGTCTTTTTCGAGTAAGATATCCAACTGCTTCCTCTCACACCACATAATAGATTAAATGAACCACAGCTTTATATAAAGATAACCTCTCCTCAGTGACTTAGTAGTTGTCAAGTTATTATACCCTATTTCCTTGATTTTAAGACACACCTTTTCCCCCGATTTTCACGTCTGAAATCGGGGTGCGTCTTAGAATCGATGTACTAAAAAAAATAAAGTGTCTACAGTACCAACCCCCTCTTTTCACTTACCATATTTCAGGAGAGGTCCCATGTCAGCGGAGGATGAAGCGGGCGGCAGGAGAGGGTTGTAGATGGAAAGCGGGTGGGAGTGCGGCAGCAGGACAGGTCCCAAGTCTGCAGGTGAATGAAGATAAGAAAATAGCGGGAGTGCGGCGGCAGGAGATCATAACAGCAGCAGAGCTGAGCAGGAGCAGAGCGGCCTAGGGGAACGGCTGCGGAAGAGCGCACTGTAACCGGAAGTCAGACACCGGTCCACGCCCGGTGTTACAGTGCGCTCCTCCCCAGCACTTCCCCTGTGCTGCTCTGCTCTCCTGCTATTATGATCTCCTGCCGCCGCACGTCTTATCTTCATTCAACTGCAGACTTGGGACCTGTCCTGCCGCACTCTCGCCCGCTATCCATCTTCAACCTTCTCCTGCTGCCGCCCGCTTCGTGCTCCGCTGACATGGGACCTCTCCTGAAACACGGTAACTGAAAAGGTAATTTTCCTGGATTGTCAGTGCCAAATCGCTGGTGCGTCTTACAACCGAGGAAATACGGTATTATGGTTTAAAGCAATTGAGGATCCCATTGCTTAGGCCTGCATGCTCCTACTTTTTGGGAGTATGCATGGCCACCATTTTGTGCATATATAATGAAGCCTCCCCTAGGACTGCTGCACCACTGTCACTCTATATCAGGTGTGGGCAACTCCTGTCCTCAAGAGCCACCAACAGATCAGGTTTTCAGGAAATCCCTGCTTCAGCATAGGTGGCTCAATCTTTGACTGAACCACCTGTGCTAAGGCAGGGATATCCTGAAAACCCGACCTGTTGGTAGCCCTTGAGGACTGGAGTTGGCCACCCCCTGTTCTAATGCATTGACCATTTCTCATCATTAGTATCACTTGTTGAAAGATCCTAAAACATTCAAACATGAGATTTAATAGGAGGTATAAGATTTGGGGCTCCAAATTGTCTCTCATCATAAATGGGAAACCATACATACATTGCTATGCTTTTCTTTATATGCATAAATGGCAATATGAATATTATATGTATCCAAAAGGGGAAGGAAACAATTGGGCGCAAACAATTTTTTTTAATATAAAGCAAAATAAAATGCTCCAACTAAATGACATGTTTATGAGATTATGAATAACGCCAATGTGGGTAGTGCAGCATCAGGTGAATTTACAGCACTGCAGAGATCTTATTACAGGTATAAAAGGACTGGACCAACATACCCAGCTGTCATCTTTATTGCTAATAACGACACACATTCTTTCTGGGGGCTTCTATGACTCCCAATAGACCATCCTTACCTCCATGAGCAAAGGTCTCTGACCAATAGCAGCCATTCCCTGAAGGGTGTTCACTTCCGCCACCAGAACTCGATGGAGAAGCTGTAAACCATACACAACATATAAAGATAAAGATATAGATATACAAAAAGGGTTGTTAATGTACTAGAACAGGGGTGCTCAATGCCAGTCCTCAAGCCGTCCTCCCCCACCCCCCCAGATCAGAGTTTTCAGGATATCCCAGTTTTAGTCAAAGACTGAGCCCCTGATTGAGCCAGCTGTGCTGAAGCATGGACCGATTGAGTCACCTGTGCTGAAGCTGGGATATCCTGGAAACCTGACCTGTTGGCGGGGGGGAAATCGAGGACTGTAGTTGAGCATCTCTGTACTAGAAGACTGGGTAATGAATCCCATGTTATCCATGTGAGTCACTGGCTTGGAGCCGTTGTGTGCGATATGAATTGCTTACCTTGACGTTGCACACCGTCTGCCCTCTGCTGTTCTTGTGTTCGCAGTTGGCAATGACTTGTTCTATCTGGCTGCGGTCAAAAAAGTCCAACTGCAGGGGCTCTGGGATCTCCTGACTGAAATCAATGGAGTCCAAGATGCTCAGGATTTTTCGACGCACTATAGAATATAAAGCAAAGGGGAACTCTGAAATCTAAGGCAAGACCGCCAGATGCAAGCAAGCAGCGATGTGCAGGACAGCAGCAATTCAATGGACTTAGATCAGACCTAACACTATTTATGACTATTTAACACTTTCTTTCTACGGTCATGTCTTTGAATGGTTTATCTGTTATTCCTGAAAGCTCATGATCTGTGATCTGATTTTGTCCCACACCTACCAACTACTCAGTGACAAGGGTTGTAGACCCTTACCCAGCAGTTCTGATGTTTGCCAACAAAAAAATATATACATGTCAAGAGACAGGAGCACAAACAAGGAGAAGAAACCCAAGCTTTTTACCTTTCGAAGTGTTGTCAAACTGCAGAAACCCACTGATGGTTCGGTTTTCATCCTCCATCCCACCTTCCCCATCAGCTGTTGGTATAGATGGTTAAAATTAGGCTTTGAATGTACTGAAACAACAGTCTTTATCATTACAGTGCTCACAAACCAGGGTGCTCTAAATGGCATTGAACAGGTAGGTTTTTAAGTCTGGATAGGTGTTGCAGGGCCCCAATGTCAGTGAATGATTCAGATGGATACGATTGACAAGCGCTGTTAAGAAGAATTGGCATTTATAGATAACTTAAAGTGTACAAAAGTAAACCGTTTTTAGTGATTACTGCGGGGTGAAAAGGCATCTTAATGCCATGTGACGAGGATGAAAAAACGTAATGTTATGAACGCCTTTTCTTAATGCAGTTTTAATTAATAGAAATGGTGAATGGATTCAAAGTCCTCTTTGACAAATTAATACAAACCATGTTGTGTGTGCTCTTTGCTAAATCAACCAAATCGGAAAAAAGGAGACATCTCTCTTGTAAAGGAACACTAATAACAGCTACTGCCAGATCTTTACCGGAATAGGGTTTCACTGGCATGTCATCCAGGAGGAGGTGGAGGAGTCTTTGTGTGTGGGAACGTTGGCGGTTTAGTGACGTCATACGCAGTTCTATCGAAGCGGCCTTCATCAACCACGACATCTGATTCAGGGCAGAAATCTCATGCTCTGAAGGAACAAAAAATTAAGTGTCAAAGTCAAATTGTTGAGTTTTAAAAGTACCAGTTGTTTGGACAATCTTATTACAGCTACCCAGTATCCAATAGATAGGAAGTTGACAAATTTGCTTTAAAGCTTTGATTGTGAATAGGTTTATATAAGAAATTTAAAAAAGATACCATGTAACATTATAACCCCACAACAAACCTACTTAGCCATAAAGCATTGGTAGGAAAAGTTTATTCGTAAGTCACTGTCTAAGACAGTTAGGCTCCCTTGCATTAGATAATTTTATGTTTACTGTTCCACATTACATGCCAGGAGAGAGTAACTAAGAACAAGAGTGGCCTGTTGTCCTGTCCTTCCTGAAGGCCAAACAACAACATAGCTGCGTTAACAGCACTGGTGTCAGACGCACAATCCTTGAAAACCATAGCCAGCCTTTCACGTGTATACCGATAGTCAAAATTCTCTACTTATGCAGTCCCAGCTTCAAATTAAATGTGTTGCAATAAAAATAAGGTTTTAATTTCCTCTGGCTGCTCCTTTTTGTCCGTCACTGCTCAGTAGCTGATTGCACAAAGAGCTCTTTAACCCAGTCCCCTTACTTTTATTGGTTCTCCGATACAGACAGGGGGGCCCCAAGGGTGAAGAAATTATTTTATTGACAAACACCAACACTTCCCCCTCCACCCCGCACACACAGTGTTCAAAGTCCCCCAACACCCCCCCCCCCCCCCATAAGAATTTAAATTACAAAAAAAATGGAAGAGTCAAATATTTGCTATTAGCAGCCCAATTCTTTACAAAAGGTTTTCTGTCCGGCTACATGGGATTGTACCTATAACTCCACATCTGGCTCTGCTGAAGGAAAAACACACAGAGGGGCTGAGACAACTAGTAGGAACAACATTATCTGCATGATTTTTACCTGTCACAGAGAAGGGCAGATGCTGGAGCTGGGAATAGAGGAAATCTTGGCTGGTCCTTAGGTATCGCATGGTGGGGCCGGAGGTATCAGAGCAGGCACACAGCTGGTAGATGACCTGGGATTTTGCAGTAAATGACAAGTTAGTGTCTGGTGAAGTATAATGATGGATATGAATGCATGGTGCTTTGTGTTAAGAAGCAGGCCTACCTACCTGATAACACAGTTCAGCAAGGTAAGGGGACTCCCACACGGCAACAGGACCCGCCCGACCATCAGTACCTTTCTCTAGGATGTCCAGGATGGAGCTAAGGCAAGTCCGTGGGCAGCCCAAGACACCTAAAAAGGACAGCAGATATTGTTCACCTTATGTTAATTACACAGAACCAGGGGCGGAGCTATAGCCCAGGCAAAGACCAGGGGCACGCCAACAGGAAGCAGAGCCGGGACATTTGGCCCAGCTATGTAGCCGTCCGATCACTGAAGTCAGGGCCCCCTTCCTCCTTCGGTCCCCTTAACAGCCGCGTTAACAGCTTCAGTTAGTGCTCACAGCACAGCATCAAAGCTGGATCGGGAGCTGCGGGGAGGGGGGGAGGGGCGGGGGTTGCAGAGAGCAGACAGCAGGGGCTGGCGGCGGAGCTGAGGCAGATAGCTGCAGAGCGCTGCCCGCCCATGCTCTCTGTGACATCAGGGGGAGGAGTTACTATGCTGATGTGGGAAGTTATGCTGGGTGTATTTGTGTGTCAGTTTGCTGTGTATCAATTCTCTGTGTGTGTTTCAGTCTGTCAGTGTGTCAGTATTCTGTGTGTTTGTGTGTAAATTTGTCAGTTACAATTTGCTCTGTCAGTGTCTGTCAGTGTGCTGTGTGTGCTTCAGTGTCTGTCACTGTGCTGGGGGGTGGGTGTGGTGAAACTTGCCCCGGGTGCAAAAACACCAAGTTGCTCCCCTGTGTTTACACATTTACATTATCAGACGCCTCAACAGCAGCTCGGTCACACCTCCACTCCTCAGATGCACAATCAGAACCCCCCTCCGCTCCTCCCCCCCTCATCCTCCCAGTAAGACCCCCCCCCCCCCTCAACCTCAGGGTGCTATTGCAGTTTGCGTGTGTGTGGGGGGTTATTTTTAGTGTGGGGGGTTTATTTTTAGTGTGTGTGTGTGTGTGTGTGTGTGTGTGTGGAGGGGGGGTTATGATACAGTGCGAGTAGGTGGTTATTGTAACTTGTGTATTGTGTGTGTGTGGGGGGGGGGGGGGGGTACTGTATTGTAGGGAGGGAATTGTATGTGTGTGGCCAGGAGGGGAAATGAATGTGAGGAGGGGATTGATATATATATATATAACACACACACAAACACACACACACAATAACCTTCAGCACTTTTTATAAAGTGAAACAATACAATACGGATTTGTCTAGTAATACTGTAAAGTAATAGATCTGCATTTCCAAATGGCTCGAATACATCAGAAACCAGCAAATGTTTATTTGCACAAAGGCCTAATGATGGTAACCACAATATTCCATATCACGTGTATGCGCAAGTGCAAAGCAACCGCCGTTACTTTCACGTGGCCACACATACCTGGGTCCTGCAGGTTGGTGGTACTGACTGGTTTCTTGAGCTCGTAGCCTAGGAGAAAGAGCGCCAGGTTGGGAGCTTTCATTTCCAGCGAGGTAATCAGGAGGTTAAGAATGTGAATTTTTGTCTTGTGGTGGATCTTGGCCAGTTTTTTTTCAGTTTGCATCTCTGGAGGACAAAGGAAAGATCCAAATCAGATCACACAGGACAAGTTCCTTCCATTTTCAATGAATATCCTCAACCCAAGGTTCAAGGTATGTGGTACAATAGTGAAGAGGGTGCATGCTCAGCTAGTAGCATTAATACTGGCACTGGAGGGGTGTCATCAGGGAACTGGTTACAGTCAATATATTTACAAAAGAATCCCTCAGTGATGCACTCAACCTCACAGAATAATGGAAAGTAAAAAATAACATTTAATGATAGAATTAAAATATCATCAAGGAGAGAACGAATAAACGTAAAAACTAATTAAACAATAGCAGTGATTGTGTACGACACACACACACACACACACGAGACCGGCTGCAGATATGATCACTGCTAGGGCAAAGGTCTGGGCTCAAACTCGTGTAGGTGAGAAAACCTATCAACTAAGTGACGTACAATAAACCAATAGATGCTGAGTGACAAAGTGAGTGATTGGATCAGCACCAGTGAGGCCAAGTGACTACGGAACCCTAAGGAACAATTTGATAACGTTACTTATTAACTTCAGAACAGCTCACGGACCACTATATACTGTCAGTGGCTATGATTCCCACTGAGCACCACACTTAGGGGTTTAGTGATACTATATCCTATTCTGGGCTGAAATAGCAATGATGATGTGTCCGTGAGATCACTGGGCTAAATGCTATAAACTGTTATTAGACGTGTACTGTATTAGCTAAACTGCAGCTAACAAACTCTCATACTAGCGTCTCCGAGACATGCGTCAGTGATCATATCTGCAGCCGGTCTCGGGTGTGTGTCGTACACAATCGCAGCTATTGTTTAATTCACTTTTAAGTTTATTAGTTCTCTCCTTGATAATATTTTAATTCTAGCAATAAATGTTATTTTTTTGCTTTCCATTATGCTGTGAGGTTGAGTGCATCACTGGGGTATTAGTTGTAAATATAATATCTTCAACCTCACAGATGCATGTAGAGGCCCATGTGACACCTGCACTGTGATTATGGCGGCATTATTACCTCTAAAAGGTACATATATTCAAGCTTTACAAGGGTTGCCTCGAAATGGACGGAGTATAGATTAAATATGGATTTTCTCAATGTCTCAACTAGCGAAGCATTTAATAGTTTTACATTAAATGTTTCATGAGGTAATGATGAGCAGAGATGTTCTATAATCAATATGTAAAGATCAATACATAGATAAACTGGTAGCCCGCAGGCCATATCTGGCCAGCTAATGGCCATTGAGTTGGCCGTGGTGTCCTTATACTAATTTCAGTGCACGCTCCCAGGCAAGTGCTATTTTTTACACCCCAAATCACTTGTAAGTCAGGATAAATATAAATATATATGGCAAACGTGTTCTAAATGGTTGCAAATTCTTCTAGTAGAAGTCCTTTCCCCCCTAATTTTTTTGGAGGGGCTGGCCCCATTGGAAAGCTAGTTGTAGATCCCTGCCTTAGAGGTCGTAGGGATGAAAATATCTATGACGTTTCAGTTACCAAGGGGACATTCCTCAGAACACTTCAGCTGCGGGTTAGTGTGTTGGCAGGGATTTGCTACACTGGGACACACACACACACACACACACACACACACACACACACACACACACACACACACACACACCTTCATTGGGGTTAACAAACTCCTCGGCTTCTTCACTGTCCAGACACGCCACAAAACCAGCCATCAGCTTCTGACTGACATTCTGCCGGAAACAAAAGCACAGAAAAGTTCACGTTTACTACTTTTCCCAGAACATTCTGGGTGTGTGTATAAAACATTATACATGATTACACACAGGCAGGGATGTTGTTAATTTGTATGATGGGTTCTCATACACAATCCCCCAGTGTTCCTTCTTTTATAGTAAGCAAAGAAGGGTGGGGAGCCGTGTTGGGCCTTTCTTCCATGTAGTAACAAAAGGAGGGAGACATGTTACAAAGCTTTCAGTTCTCTCAGGGTCCTTCATCCAGTCCTACCCTACTAAGAGGTTTGAAAGCTTGTAACATAATTACTTGTTGGTCCAATAAAAGGCACCATATCACCTACTCCCTCTTTTGTTCTTGCATAGAATGGACTTAAAGCCTAAAAAGAAAGTTGACAGCTTATATCTTCCAGCATGTGGTTAAATAAATCAAGTTTTTTTTTCTTTTTAAAGCAAGCAGCTAACATCATGCATTTAACCAAGGTATACCATCATACTGAAATGAGACGTGTAAATATTATACAAATAGGGGGTCCCTGGTGGTACAGAGAGGACTGGGAACCACCAATATAAATGCACACCACACATACATGCTTACAAGGAGATAGTGACACCTAACAGAATTACATTGTCCATTTGTTCTACGTTTACCGTTTGCTGTTGAAGAGGCTTCCGACGCTATGCAGAGAATTGCATTATAGCCATCCTTGCTGCAAGTGTACATGCAGATTAAGACACAATGGTCTGAAAGCATCAACAATGCATACAAAATATACACTAGGAATACAGACCCCCATCTTGTCAAGTAACATTACCTGGTCCCGGGTAAAGTCTCCCACAAGCTTTATTTGAATGTTGGAGTTATAGGAGATGCTGCACAAGATCTTTGCACTTTCAAACGCAAGCTCAGGATTGCTGTTCCCATGATATAGATATCTGAGGGAGGGGGGGGGGGAATAAGCACCCGTGAGTATTACAGCACATGCAAAAATATCAACACTGCCCATTCCAACTGCAAACAGATGTGTAACATGAATTTACTTCCCTCTCTCGTTTTGGTCCCATATCACGGTGAAATCATAAAACAATAGTTAACGAGTGATAATCAGAAGCAACATGTATATTCTGTGTACTGTACATGGTTTACATTTACAGTGATTAACCTTTTTGCTGCCACAGGGGGCTCCTAATTGGGAGCATGGCATCACGTACGAAGGCACTTCATCAGGAGCTGGGATATCACTTTTCTGTCCAGTTTTAATTGGTTTACCCACCAGGTCACTCATTTAAAAACCAAGATTAAAAAATCACACTGGTGAACAACCCACTGCAAGACACCAGCTCGGACATTGGCTTCAGTCATTTGTAAATAATGTATAAACTGGCGTTCCTGTGACCGCTCACCTAGCAATGTTCACCACATGGTCAGCCTTCTTGGAGCGGGGATTGATGCCCTGTAGGAGTTGCTCCACAGGGGTGACAATCAGAGAGAGGTGGCTCTCCCTTAACAGGTCCATGAAGAGGTTCTCCTTCTGCAGGGTCAGATTCAGGAGCATGAAGCAGAACACCACTGCCTTCTCCAAGTGCTTTTTACCTGGGAAAAACAGACGATTTTAACACTACCTTTGATCCCGTGCCCATCACCAGAGCAAAAATAGGACGTTTTTAAGAACAGAGGCATGCAACGGTCAACCTCAATATTCGTAATGATGGAAAACGTTGGTGCTACACCACTAAGTCCCTGAAGAACAACTCTTCCACACGCACCAGCTGTGCAGTTGTGTGACAAGGGATAGACTTCCCATGCAACGCTGCAATGTCTTGTAAGGTGAGGCTGTTAGAAAGACCGTTGGGGAACAGGAGACAAACTGAAAAAGTGGACAGGAAGGTTCAGGGTTTAGCTGGGTCAGTCCATTACTATGTGAATGTGCCGATCTAAATTGTGCCGGACGTAACATTACCTATAAACATTATTTCTGCACTTAGAAAATGGCACGGTCTGCACTTCCAATCTACACTTGAATGAGGGACACACAAGACACTGAATAGCTCAGCACTTACCCTGAGATTTATAGCGAGGTTCCCTAGTAGCCTATGTGTAAAAAATTACAGTTCTGCAATAAATGTATATTTCTCAGCAAATACAAAAATAGGACATTTCAATCATTTATCAATTTAAGGAAACATTACATTTTTACACACAAATATATCTCATTTGAAATGTTAATTAGAGACATTCAAAACTAAAAAGACAGAAGCGGTGTGGCAAAAAGAACCATTCAATGTTACATTTTCACCAAATTGTATCAGGGAATACCATTCTTCCAGCGCCCACTATTTCAAATAATATTTGCCAATATCAATTGCTTGCCCCACAATATCTTAAATTCTTTACAAACAATGGCAAAACAAATCCAAAGCGTATGTTCCCGTTAGTTCTAGTTATCGAAAGGCAAGAGGCGAGGGTACCACAATAAAAATAATGTGATGGTGATGCTACTTACATTTACATATTAAAGGAGAAAATATATTTGGAGAATGGTAACTGCGACCGTCTGAATTCAGTATATTTGGGAGACCTATGCATAGGTCTGCAGTCCAGCAGTGACTGGGTTAATCACAGCTTTGAAAAGGCTGGGTTAATTAACCTGGGTCCCAAGCTGCCTCGTTAAGGGGCTTGAAAACACAGACGCTTGACTTGTTCAGGGCTCTTCTTCCTGACTGCACCAGAGGAAGACATGCGCAAGCTCTGAAGGGAGAAAGCTTGCCATAAGGTCTGTTTATATTGGAACTCTTGCTCTTCTGTAACATGGACTTGACAAACCCTCGCTGGGAAAAGGGCGAAGTCCTTATCAAGGATATGTTTTTGTTAACCCTTTGTGTGCTTAAGAAAAGCTTTGTTATTTTTGGTCCATGTTTTTTTTGCTGGCTGAAATAAAAAGCTTACCCTAAGAACATGCACGTGTGGCTGCGTTGTCCCTGCAACAGTAACATATAGAGACTCTAGGGGCCACATATTGCACCGTGTTCATTGTATATGGAGGGAGAAGTGAGGCTAAAGGTATTTCCTCCTAAACATGAATGCTGCTTTATTTAGATGCGTTTGTGACTGTATATCAGGAACACTTACCAGGAAAAGAGGCGTAGGTGTCCAGTTGGGTGACCCCCTCCTCCATGAGGCTAAGGCACAGCTCCAGCATGGGGGACTCATTGAGGAGATGATGCATTAGGCTGAAACCAGGGGGCTTGAAAGCAACTCTCTCTTCCCCTAAAACAAGAGGCAGACGGGATTGGAACCACTTGCACGGACGGATCACCGCATGCGTAGCAGTGAAGGAGGAAACGTACCTTGCGATTCCACAAACTGATCCACAAAGTCTTCAGGTTGCGGCTCATAGTCTCGAAGGAGCTTATAGAAGACGTCCAGCACGGCCTCAGCTACCTCCCACTGCAAGGAAGAAAAGGTCACCTGAACGCATTTAAAAGGGGAGAAAAAAAAATGGTAGCCTTGGTGGCTCCTTCTCCATAAGTATTAGGCGAGATGCACACTGTGAGGCAGTTTGTATTACTGAACGTTACAGACTCGCACTTCACGTAAAGTCTGCAAACCTGAAAATATATATATATACTGCAATCATTTTACTTATAAAAACAGTTTGTAAATGGTGCAGTCTGCATATAAAGCGGTTGCAAACAAGAAGTCCTGTTTTAACTCCATATATTGACATTACACATTGGTAGTTTTAAATACAGCACAGGGTGGCAGACCCAGAGAACCATAACTGCACAAAGCAGTGCTCAGACAACTAAATGGCCTGCAAACTGCTTTACGACATAGCACTGCTTAGAAAATGTCCCTGAGTGCAGTTCCCCATACAGCAGGGGTTCTCAACGCCAGTTCTCAAGACACCCGAACAGGTCAGGTTTTACAGATATCCCTGCTTCAGCACAGGTGGCTCAATCAGTGGCTCAGTCAAAGACTGAACCTCCGATTGAGTCACCTGTGCTGAAGCAGGGATGGGTTGAGCCACCTGCGCTAAAGCAGGGACAGATTGAGCCACCATACAGGACTAAAGGAGACTGCCTTGCAAGAAGTTTCAGCCCTTCCTTTCCCCAGCACGAATACGGTGAAACTGAGCCGTCTTCCTTAACATGAGCAGCGTATTCAAACTACAGGCACCATTCTCACAATGCAGGTGGGATAGCCTGTTAGTACAACAGCCTCTGAAAGTGGGAAACCAACTGCATTTCGGTGCCATCTTCACAAATTGCCAAGATGTGAAGTAATGGTGCTGGGGGCAGGCACCATTATTTTTCAGTAATAATCACTATATATCTATGAAAAAAAATAAAATAAAAAGGATAAACTGATTGCTGCATGAAATTAACACATTGCATGTGCTCTGCTTTTTGCCTTATCACTGTGCTGAAGTCTTTGGTACTTTCCCAGGTCTGACAGTCCCATGGGCAGCTTGTCTGCAGCCTGGAATTTGTGCTGTGTGAGGCTTCTGCAAGTTTACCTTCTCAGCAGCTCTCCTGTAAGCTCTGGTGCGGAACCGGAGAAACACGCTATCCCGGAGAAACTGGAGGTAGGGCTCAAAACCGGGAGCTCGCAGACCCGCTCCCAAGTTGGACGGAAAAGAGCTCTCCACCAAGGTACCAATAAGCTGGCAGAAGGCACGAGTCAGGGGGTACTCCTCACACCGCGACTCAATTTCATTCAATTCCACCTTTTCCAAGAGCAAAGCAAAAGAGAGCAATAGAATTACAATTATCCCCAACACTGGAGCAGGCAGCAACAAACCTGCCATAAATCTATTCCATAAGTGCTCATTATAATTAGGTTTAGGATTAAAATCGGCAATTAAGTAATCAAGGGGGAAAAAAAGGCTCTGACACTGATTGAAACAGTTTAGCAACAATAAAACTAAATAGGCACTAAACACTGAATATGTTGTGTGTCCTAAACCTGCACTGCGCCTGGTGATGAGACGCTAACTACAAACCATAACCCAGATGTCACACAAGCCCAATGACAGACAATTAAAATACACAGTCGCAAACCGAATTGGGGGAAGAAAAAGAAAGCAACAATCTTCCTTGGTGGCTTCCTTACATGTAGATGGGACATATGCAAACATCCTATATAAACTAAAGTGCATTCACACAAGATCACAAGTTTGTTGTGAAAGTTCTAGCAAAGTTTAGTAATGTCTACTCAGATCAGAAAGATACGTTAATTCAGCAATGAACAATACAAGAGGGCTGAAAAAAAGGACATGGTTTACATAATTACCTCAATTCCTACAGCCTGTCTCTGCCCAGGGGATCTCACAGTCTGCAAAATCTATTTGGAGAGGTAACAGAAGAGAAAATAGCATTGTTCACTTTTCTTGCCCGACAGCAATTAAGTTCCACTGTACACATGCTTGCTATTTAATACTGCAGCCAAGGTTTCTCTATGCAAATAATGGATTTATTTTTATTTTCAATGATACGGATAATGTGATTTACTGCAAAATATTCCTGAAGTTTTCAGATTTCAACTATGTGCATTAAACAAGATGAGGTAGCTATATAGGTCCTGGAAAACTGTAGGTTCATTGTACGTTGTGATATATGATACCAACATGAGGTCTCCAAAGATGAAATGATAGTGTAGAGACACTCACATGTCTCTTCAGGACGCCCGATACCGTTTCGGATGATCTTCACATTATAGGATCTCTCAAGTCGATCAACTAAAAGGTATCACACAACCTACATCATGCTTTATAACTTAATCCTGATCTTCTAAACTAACTGAGGATTTCTTTATTCAATTATTTGTACACCCTCCGATAAATAGGACTTTCATACTCCATTATAATTTATGCCCTTTTTGGGGCCTACATTTTTAAAAGCTATTAAACAGATCTTAATCTGTGAAACAATAACTTAAGGCTCAGAGGAGATGTTGCATGGCGAAGGGCTTTAACATTATTGCATCTAATATAGGTGGCTAAACAGTCACGGGAAGATGCGGGTCTGCGGATTGTGTGGTTTTATGACTGAATACATTGTAACAATGTTATGTAGCTCCACTGGCAGTGATGGAGTTAAAAATGGGTCTTTAAAAATGGGAGAGCAGGTATTACACAGGTAATTCCTTCCATTTGATTAGAACACCAATGAAGCTTCTTAAGGGCTAGGTTAGTGCAATACAGTATAAGACACATAGTATCGCAGTTTCATGCAGTGCGTTAACGCGACATTGAATCCTATAAGGGGAAGCTGTGCTACATTATAAAACCACCACCAGCAGAATGCGTGTTACATGGGAGAGAGCGTCATGGTCTATTTTAGCTACAGTACACCTTACTCTGTGTCACTGCCACTAACCTGGGTATATTCCAGAGACTGCCATAGGGAAGCTGCTATTTCTGGGGATTTCCCAAACGCAGCCAGCGTCCGCAGTAGCTCTGCTTTCAGGATGGGTGGGATGCTGCACTGCAGCAGGCCGAGAATCACAACCACTGGCGTCCACTGGGCATGTTCACACAGAGCCAGGCGGGCACTCTCACTCTGTAATCACACAAAGAACAGGCATGATAGGGTATCACTGCACATCTAATGTATCAAAAAGACACATTAGCCGATAGGAGAACAGGACAGTTAGAGAGGGTGTTCCAGGGTGCCTCACTTTTGCAACTGAACCAACTAAAAAGAAAAATCATATTGGAAATTAAGTTTCAGAGGGATTATGAAGGGTTTTCCCTGAGCTCTACTGCGAGTGTTGCCATTTTGCAGGGGGGGGGGTTCCTGAGCTGAACCCCTATCATTACAGCTCTAGCTACCCCCTGCTTCCAGAGATACTTATCTCCGAAGGCGGTGCCGATATCTCATGTAGGTTTAAAGCTCCCGCATCACATGGGCCAATAGGAAGCTGTACCGGATAATGTCATGGCTTTCGATTGGACCGCAGGGCACGGGAGCTTCGAAAAGTTCCCTAAGTGGGTTATTCATTAAACTACATTGATGTCAATGGGAGTTTAAGTACGATGGTGACCGATCGGAATTATCACAATCTAATAAATATAATCTATTTAGATTGTAAATCTTCGGGGCAGGAACTCCTTTTCCTGTTGTACTTTTATGCCTGAAGCGCTTATTCCCATTACCAGTTACATTACGTCATGTGTATTACTGCTGTGAAGCGCTATGCACATGGATGGCGCTAAATAAATAAAGATATACATGCTAAGGTGGAGGGGGGGTGGGGGAAGGGAAGAAGAAGATGCTCACCTGAGCCGTGCACTACGTTGGAAATACAGGCTAAATGCATATGGACACCTATGCATTAAATACCTGATGACAACTCTCCAAGCGCTATCTTAACACCTATTTATATTCAGTTTCATATATCTCAGGAGTTTAAGAGACATTCTTCACATGTGCGTAATGCCACAAATGCATTTCCAGAACTGTACAGTTTAAAGTGGCATTGGCTATTGTCATATTGTTGTTGTTTTAATAAATGCAGCAGTTTCTTGCCTTAAAGGGAATGTAATTATCCAAGCTGCCGACCAATCAGCAAAGATCCTGCTTCCCAGGGCACCCAATATGGCTGCATATTTCAGAAGAGGAAGTGCTTTGGCTCCCTAAATAGTGGCTATAGGAACCCAACGAAGCTTAATACATTGAAACTCATTATAAAAGCAGAGCGTGGGAATAAAATGCAGTAAGTATTATAGAATACTACACAACTTTTTTTCTCTCTTTTAAACCACAGGATTTTGATGGTATTGCTGCTTCAACACCGGGTTTAAGCCATAATCTTATGTTGTTTATTTATTTATTTTTTTAAACAAATTAGTTATGCCCTACCAGATAACACTTAATGCCTTTTCACGCTTTATGTACTTTAATGTATAAAGCTTCCTTGGGTTGCTATAGCCTACAGGAAGTCACACCTCTGACTCTTGAAATAGGTCACCATATTTTTTCGGGCCCCGAGAAGCAGGATCTGTGCAGATTGGTCACGGGTGAAAGGAGCGATGTGTAGCTTAGATAATTGCATTGCTGTAAAGTTAAGGAAATGCAGAATATATCAAAACAAAAGGAAAACAACAAAACAAAATATAAACAGGTGAGGCAATGCTCCTTTAAAACTGGATTTCACAAGATCTCCAAAAGCATGTGCAAAGAATGGCAATGTTGAAGAGCATGACCAGGAACAGAGGTTGGGAGAAATATGCCCACATCAAAGGAATGTGATGATAAAAGTTACATTACAGCAGGGGTTGGCCAATTCAGTCCTCAAGGTCAGGTTTTAAGGATATCCCTGCTTTAGCACAGGTGGCTCAATCAGTCGCTCAGTCAATGAGACGTTGGAGCCAAAAGGGAAGAACCTACCCATTCAATGATCGTGGTGGTGAGTTGCAAGCAGGAGATGAGCCCGTCCAGCTCGCGTTGGGTGATGCCCCGGAGAGGCGGATGACGTAGGTGGACACTGTCTGCGCTTGGCAGATCCCGTCGTAAGTGCTCGTGATACAGCATGAGCGAGTGGAAGAAATGCTCCCAGGACACGGGGCTGCCCCCTGCTGCCTGCATGTTCTCAGCTGACAGAAGGAGACATCAGGGAAAGTGTTTCAACATTGTTTGTTGAACTCTTAATTGGTTCAACAAGAGCATTTTGATATTTAGGGTCCTATTTATTTTAATGAAACATAAGGCCGATTTGAAATGTTACCCGTTTCTGTACATTTCCCAAAATTATAGAAATACATTTTGTTTGTTTTTTGCAAAAACATAGCACATATCCTATATATATATAGGGAGAATACATATACATATTTCCACCAGAGAGTTGCCGAAACATTGAGCCAATAAAAAAAAAAGCTGTGTGTGCTGTGCACGCACATAGTAAGTGAAACTTTTTTGTGTGTTGTCAGCAACATATAAAGTAACAATAATATTATTACTGCTTAGAGTATGAGTAAATTTGATTGGCAGGGTCATGTTTATTGGCAGCAGTACCAGCATCATGGATGTTGAGCGGGTGCGGGAGCTCACAGGGGGAGGAATAGGCACATCATTGAGGGGCGGTGTTCGGTACATCACTGGTGTGTGCGCGCGTGTGTGCGCGTGCGTCAGAGTGTGTCAGTGTGCGCCTGTGTGTGTCAGTGTGCACGCGTGTGTGTGCGAGTGTGTCAGTGTGTGCGCGTGCGTCAGAGTGTGTCAGAGTGTGTCAGTGTGCGCACGTTTGTGCGCGTGCGTCAGAGTGTGTCAGTGTGCGCGCGTTTGTGCGTGTGCGTCAGTGTGCGTGCGCATGCGTCAGTGCGCGCGTCAGAGTGTGCGTGCGCGTCAGAGTGTGCGTGCGCGTGCGTCAGAGTGTGCGTGCATGTGTTTATTGGCAGCAGTACCAGCATCATGAATGTTGAGCGGGTGGGGGAGCTCACAGGGGGGGGGGGGGGGTGTGGGGGGGGGGGGGGGGGGAGGAATAGGGCACATCATTCAGGGGCGGTGTTCGGTACATCACTGGGGTGTGCGTGCGTGTGTCAGAGTGTGTGTGCATGCGTCAGAGTGTGCGCGCGTCAGAGTAAGTGTGCGTGCGTCAGAGTAAGTGTGCATGCATCAAAGTGTGTCTGTGTCAGTCAGTGTGTGTATGTCAGTCAGTGTATGTATGTCAGTCAGTGTATGTATGTCAGTCAGTGTATGTATGTCAGTCAGTGTGTATGTTTCAGTCAATGTGTGTATGTGTCAGTCAATGTGTGTATGTCAGTGTGTGTGTGTCTGTCAGTGTATGTGTATCTCTCTGTGTGTACACACCGTATGTCTCTCTGTCTGTGTCCTGTCCCCTCTCTCCTGACTCCCCCCACACCCGGCGGAGCTGCGGACCCGGGGGGCTCAGTCTGAGACTTCTGAGCAGACCCCCCCCCCCCCCCGGTGGCGCGCTCAAGCTCCCCCCCCCGGCAGTGCACTCAAGCTCCCCCCCTCCCCCCCGGCGGCGCGCTCAAGCTCCCCCTCCCCCCCCCGGCGCGCTCAAACTCCCCTCGGCGGCGCCAGGGCACAGTGTGGGGGGAATGGCGGCGCCGGACTATAGTCGCACAGAGCTTGGCGTCCCTTGCTGCCTGTCGTGAGCCCAGCGGCGCATGCGCAGGCCGCAGCCAATCATTGCTCAGCCGGTGGAGTGTGCGGAATAGAAGCTGGCATGACGCGGCGGCATGGCAGCGGGCAGGGAACGGCGGCCGTTAGGAGCGGCGCCGGTGCCAGCCTCCCTCCTCCTGTCCATCGGCATGTCAGCGGGCGGGGAACAGCGCCGCTGCCAGCCGCTTCTGCGCATGCGTGGCTTTCCTCAGCGTCCCCATGACTACTGCGCATGCGCGGCATGGCAGTGGATGTGTGGGGGGAGCAGTGGCCATTAGGAGCGGTGCCGGCGGCTATCGCCGCGGCATCTGATTTTTTGAGCGGTTGGGATCATGTCAGTGTTGGGGTCGGGCTGAGCCAGAACACAGGCCGGCCTCAACTGCCAGCACTGACGTCACATCCGTTTCATTTCTGTCTCCACAATCCATTTTTGCCCCAGTTCGAATGAGGTGCCACTAAAGAAGTTTCACTTCAATAATTTTTTCCCAAAATGTTTGGTGTGCATATCCCTGTTATTTTTGTATAGTATATTCTAGGTATTGCACCCTCTCCTGCATTCTGGTTTTAAAACACACAAGTACCAACACACACACACTACACCCCACAAAACACACACACACACACACACACACACACACACACACACACTCGTCTGCAAAATCAGCCTTAAATTAGCCAATAGACCATTTTCAGCCTTAAATCGGATGCACCTAATCTAGCAACCTCAACATCACCACTAGTTAAATTAGAGATCACCATATTCAGTTAGTGTTGCAGCGGCTCACTGGTCTCTGTCATTTCTTACCATGACCGCTGCCGTTGACCTTCAGGAGACTGAAGCAATAATGGGCACATTGTGGTCCACTGGCCAAGCCCTGAAGCATCTTTAAATATGGTATGTAAACAGTGGCTGGCAGCAGGTCGCTCATTTGTCTCACAAACTTGGACAAGACGACCTGTAACAAAGAACATGAATGAGTAACCCATTATTATCTCTCTCTGGAAAAGTGGCAGAATTGGGAAGGTCAGTGAGGAAAGTAGTAACAAAATATCTAGAAAACATTAGTAACGGATCACCTGAGGGGGGGGGGAGGAATCTGAATCACTTTCTGGGTCCCAAGCCACAGCTTGAATGTGCCCAAGGCAATAGAACAAGAAGATTTGACTGATCAATAATGAAGTACAGTAGATACAAAGCTGAAGTCACCAGTACTATCCTGCTACAAATAATGTACATACCTGACGCTGAGGGGGTCTCTGGTGGGCCACACCGAGGTAGGACCCCATCATGGTGATGTTCTGTAGGGGTTCTGTGGGACACCAGTATTCCAAACCCAATTCAAGGTTAAAGGAGTCTTTTCCGTACATCTCACCAATCTGACAGGATTACAGGTGCGACATTCAATGCATTTGAACTTTACACAGTCACACTAGCCACGTTTTTTAAATGGTTGATTTTTTTTCCAGTTACTAATGCGGGAGTATTTCTGAATAGGTATTACCTTGGTCGCCAAAACCAACGTGTAACAGATTCCGCTTTCCATTTTTGCAGCTCCAAGCGCTTGTTTCGATGCACCACGGAAATTTGGTTTCAAATAACTATTTGCACTTTAGCTTTTATGATCAGTACAGCTTAAATAACAGAGTATCTCATTTCAATCTCACTTCGAAAGTCAGAAAAAGCTATGTTCCCCTAAAGTGCTTATTTTAATGTATAATAAAACAGAAATAATATTTCAATCACAAAAAGCTTATACAATGTATTCATCAGGAATAATGAATCACCAAAATCTGAATTATAATTCAAAAATCACAAGCAAAAATAAAAAATCAGTTAAAGATATATACCTATTCTAGATATTTTTTTTAAATATGGAAAAAAAAATGTAAAAAAAAAAACCCCACAGACAATAATATGTCCAGGTCTCAAACAGCTCCTGCAACTGTAAAAACAGCCCAAAATATTTGTAAGAACAAAAATCCTATGTGCAAATATACATAAATTATACATATTCTTTCTGGTTAACAATATTGTTGTTTGTAATTTTGTCTAGGGACTGCTAGCGCTGGATATTATTATCCTCCTATTTGTATGGCGACAACAGGGGGGGGGGGGGGGTGGAGGACAATTACAAAATGGCTGTCCACTACGGCTTATCACGTATATTTGGTTAAGAACGTCACTTTACCAGTAACAGAAGGTGCTCGAGATCCCGCCGAGGGAATGTGGGGGGCTCATTGCCCATCTGTATGTTCATATGGATCAGTCGGGTATCCTCTTCTGCTCGGTTTCTCAGCTGCTTCACCTGCAGGTACATAGGGGAGTAAATGAGTCCATGTGTAGACAAGCAAGTTGAACGAAACCACTAGTACAGGAGTGGCCAACTCCAGTCTTCTAGGGCTGCCAACAGCTCAGGTTAAGAATATCCCTGCTTCAGCACAGGTGGCTCGGTCGTTGACTGAGCCACCTGTGCTGAAGCAGAGATATCCCTATTACCTGACCTTTTGGTGGCCCTTGAGGACTAGAGTTGGCCACTCCTGTACTAGTATAAAGAGACTGGCATTAAGTGGGTTCATTTAAAAGTCTATTTCCCCCACGATTAGAAGTGAATACACCCTTACATCTTTGGTTAGATGCTCAAGATGAGCAGAAACAACTCACTTTCATAGGCATGAGTGTCAGGAAGTCGGTAACCAGTTTATGGATCCTGCGGATGTAGAATTCATCCTGGCAGAAGCTTTCTGACCCCACCACAGCCTCTGTGAGGAAGAGGAAAGCATTGCCGCCAATAGCTAGCTCCACCATTGCTTCGTCTGCCTCTGTGAATTCTGTCAGTGCTAAGGAAAGACAGATAAAGAATACATTGTTAGTACAGATAACAATAGCTACAGAGATCACAATGACAATTCACTAGTAAAGGAACTCCATGCTTTCATAAGACTGGAAAAGTGCTAACAAAATACCAATGTAGCATATGGCATGGCTCACTGGAGTGTTTGATTGGATTCTGATCCCATGTTCATGTGCAACTTAATGTAATCAACACATTGTACACTTCCAGCATTTTGTTTCCAACCACTAAGAAGAAGAGAGCAGCCAGAATGTACAGGCTTGCCTTCAAGCACTATCCTGGAACCAGGGTCACGTGTGATGTGTGAATAGCTCCAGTTAGCTTAACTCTGCCCCTTTTCCAAAGCACACCAAGTGCTTCTCTGTGTGGGTGCTTTATAATCAGAGGCAGGTAAAAAGGAAATGGCCTTGCCAAGAGGTGTGTAGCATAGGAGTACTCACAGCCAGGTCAGGAAGGAAAAGGAAGTGTGTAATGGTTGTAACACAGGAACAGGGTCTGGGCTAAACTACCTATGAAAACAGACAGGGGAGAATGGAAAAGTCCATTTAACTTGGAGGACTAGAGATGTTGCCAGGGCAACCAGGGTCTAGCAGGCTGGAGAGAAAAGTATCATAAATGTATCCATTCCATCTGCACTAGGAGTGAAGCTGCAGGGAAGGCTTACATCCAAATAAAGCTAGCAGGCAGAGCTGCAAAAGAAGGGGGGGGGAGGAACAGAGGGAGCAGAGATAGATATTCCTGTTCCAGGACAAGCACAATCATTATGAGCACATTGGCTGCCGTGTTGCACATGGCGAGCGTCATACCTGTGATTTCTGACAACTGAGATATTCCTCGCAGTGCCAGGGCCCACGCCAGTCTGACTGTTGCCTGCAGGCCTGGGAGCTTCCACGGCTGGGTATCATGAAGCAGTGCGTGGATGGATATAATATACTGTCTGTCAGTGAGCATGGGCATTTGTTGCATCAGATCTAAGAAGGTTTGACAAGAGAAGGGACGTATTACAAAGTCTGTTTGCCGTCTTCAATTCTACATAAACATGAATGTATAAACAGCCAATTTTTGTTTGTTTATTTTAAGGAACCACATACAATTGCTACAGTGTGGGTTGGAAGAATGTTTAATAGTACTATTTATATCCTTAATGTATCAGATATTCTGATTATTTTCCACCTTAATTATTTCCCTCAGAAATTAAGCTTCCGGACCCAATTCTTGAGCTGTAAAAGCACCAGGGTACAACCCCCCCAATAATAGGAAAACTTGAGCTAAAACATGTGTTATAAAACATTAAGGGGGTTATTCTTAAAAATGCGATCACGCTGACCGAGGCATGATCGCACGGAAACTCCAAATCAAGTCAATGGAAGTTTCTGTTCGATACTGCCCCGATCAGCAGTATTGCAGTTTAATGAATAACCCCTTAATACTATAAAAACATTAAGCAACATTGATTGGCAGTCACAGTTAAACACCCCACTCCCTCCCACCCCGATACATGGATGTTGCAAATCAGATACACTTCACTGGGGAAAATAGCCTAACTGTGTTATGACTTTACTAAAACTAAAGCCCCTCATCGCTGATGTCACCAATAATAATGTAAACCTAACTAATAAGGCAAACTGTGATTTAGTGCTCTTGATGTTTATTAAGAAGCATATACCTTCTCTATCATCTGTCCCCTGTTCCAAAAAACTGACATCGAAGCAGTAGAGAAGTGCCATAAGAAGGGACAGGTTAACGCAGTCCAATGAGCCATCGGCTTCCACAGTTACTTTTTCCAGATAACCAATCAGAAGCAACGTATCATCTTTGGGCAGCGGAGATTGACAGGTCCAAGCAAAGAGGCTTTCTGCCAAAGATTGTCGGGAATCCTTTATGAGATCTGAAACCTAGCAATCCAGGCAAATTACAAAACAATTACATTCTTTTGTTTTAGACAATTCCTGCATGCCACATAGCCAACAATTTAACATTGCTTTTGGTTAGTGCTATAGATTAGATCTGATATTGGGATACTTTTAAAACAACTTTAGTGTTGATCCTTGAAAAAGTTTCAAAAACATTAATTAAAAAAAAAAATATATATATATATATATATATATATATATATATATATATATACATACTGTATATATATAAAAAAAACAACCCATTGCAAGAAATCCCAAAACCAGATCACAATCAGACAAAGAGCATATTACCCCAAATTAACCAAGAATTGGTGAATCTGCTCAACTGCCAAATTGAACGAAAACAAAATGAGCATATAACACTATAAGTCAAGCGAGTTGTACCTTAAAATAGCACGCCTGTTTTTTTTTAAAAATAATATAGGTGTGTAGCAGGTGGTCTCCGTAGCTGAACCGCATTCATTTCAGCTCCGGAGAGCCCCTGCTTCCCGAGATACCTCTCTAAGGCGTGCCAGAAGCAATAGTTGGGACTATTATTATAATGGCCATTTAAATTGCAAGCATCACGCGGGTCAATTGGAAGCGGTGACGTTATCCCTTACGGCTTCCTATTGGCCCACGTAACCGGGACATTTAAACTTGCGGAGCTGCTACCGGCGCCCCCTACAGCGGTATTTATGTCAGGGAGCAGGGGGTCCCCGGAGTGGAAATTAACACAGTTCAACTTCTTAGACCCACTGCTTCTCACCTGGGGGGGGGGGGGGGGGGCTGTTTTGTTTTTTTGGAGTGCATATGCTCCTTAACACTGGTAACGTTTTGTACGGCAACCAGGAATTCTTCATTTTGCAAAAAGTTAAATCCTTTGAAAGCCAGTCCACACCAGAAGTAACAGAAGATATTTATAGTGTAGGATTTAATATAGATATTGAAATGGAGTTCTTCATATATGACCCCAGTGATTTTAGAAGGAAAGCTAAATTCTAGAAATATGACCAAACTGCGCCATTTTCTTCTAGCAAATCTTTATGTCAATCTATGAAGGTCTTTGCTCCGCGAGGTAGTTAAAGAGGGGAGCATTGATGCAGCCAGTCTACAAGCTCCGAGAAGTCAAGCAGTGTAGCGGTCCTGTGTGGGACATTTAAACATGCACTTATCAGACCTGGTTTGTCAGAGCGACCGCAGCGGACGTCACAGTGAAATTTCCTGGTGGCGGCGTTTTAGTTGCGGCCAAACACCGTAGACAGTCAAATCACACTGTCAGCTCGTTGTGACCTCAGGCAATTCCCTTTTCTCTCTGCCCCATACACCAAAACTAGAATGCAAGACCTATGGGGTAGTGACTCATTGTGCCTGCAAAAATTGTATGTACCATGCTGCGTACACGGTCAGCCCTATAGAACAGGGATTCTAAACACCAGTCTTCGACTGAGCCACCGATTACGTGACCTGTGCTGAAGCTGGAATATCCTTAAAACCTGAACGGTTGGAGGGGTCTTGAGGACTGGAGTTGAGCACCACTGCTATAGAAGACAAAAAATATATGATTTTCAACACCTAAAATAGCAAGAGTATTTGATCACATAGCAGAAGGCCCACTACCCCCACTCTCACCTCTTTGCGATGTTTTTCATTGCCCAGTCCTCTCTCTCTCTGCAGTTTCTCAAACTCATTGTTCACAACAATGTCAGAGACCAAGGTGAGAATTTTCTGAGTCAGTGCTTGCTCCATAAGCTCATCAGTGAAACGCGTTGTCATGGACACCAGCTCTGCACTGTGAACCAGAGAAGAGGATACGGGAAGCGTTACACGGAAACCCAGAGGTGCAGAGAGAAAAACAACCTCCTACTGATGTGTTATTTGAGTGTCCAAATAGTACAAAAGTGGTTAAATAGCCTGCCCTATACACCTGCACATTCCACACACGACATACATAAATAGACTTAAAGTACAGAACGTCTAATTCAGGGGTGAGCAAACTTTTTATGCCGAGCCCCCCTTTTAATCCATGAAATTTCTCGGGCCCCCCTGCCTGATGTAATCAAAATCCCATGAAAAAAAAACCTTTATTAAACGGTATACAATGTAAATACAAATATGTCTAAGGCCGCGCATATAGTGCCCGCGACGTCACCCGTCGCCGCTAGCGAAAGTTGTATTTCGCTTTGCGGCGTGGGCGACCAGGCCATTGATTGGTTCAGGGCCTGTCACATGAGGCGACAGCCCCTTAAAAATCAAATATTGCCTGCTTCAAAAAATCACGTTGCCACGTCACGCTTACTATAAGCGCACGCGGCGGCGACAATGCATGTTTTCGGGCGACGTTGCGTCGCCGGCACTATAAGCGCAGCCTAAATACTTACATACTTCAACAGCTCGCTCTTGCAAAATTAGGCTGCGTCCACGCTGCCGCTGAGAGCGGTGACATCACCAACTCTCCAAGGATGAGCACAGGGTGTCCTGCATAATTTTGCAAGCACGAGCGGGGAAGTGTTTACACTTTTTTTTATTATTTCTGTACATTCATAGTATGATTGATATAGTGGCAGCCTACCCTCTCACATGAAGAGGATCGCAGCTAGGCAGGTTGCCAGCGGAGGAGAGCAGGACCACAGCGCTATTGTAGACAGACACCGGAGGGAGGGGCGTTTGACATCACAGCGCTGGGGCGTGCTCCTCCGCGTACCTCCGAATCACGTGGCCCCACCTGCACTATTCTATTTGGCCGCCCGCGCGCGCACATCTTTTTCGCCTGCACAACCAGGTTTTGCTGCACGCGCCCCGCCTAAATAATCTTGCGCCTGGGGCGTCCCCCCCTCAGTTTGTGCAACGCTGCATTCAATCACAACACCCACAACCAACACACACACTCAATCACAACACACACACACACACACACACACACACACACACACACACACACACACACACACACACAGTGGGTGGAGGGAGTAACTAAACCTGCTCCGGTCCCCCCATGTGCTGCTGAAAACGGGCGGGTAAAAGACAGGAGGAGGAGAAGGGCTTGTCTGTGTGCAGGAAAGGCCCCGCAGTAAGGCCCCGCCCCCTCTGCAAGACACAGCAGAGAACTGGAAGCAGCCTCTGCACGGAGCTTCTGCCCGCCCCCAGGTTTCCCCGCACGCAGCCTGCGCCCCCCCTAAATAATCTTGCGCCCCCCCAAGGGGGCGCGCCCCCCAGTTTGCGCACCACTGGTCTAATTTGTCACAACAGAAAAATTATAAAAAAGCATGGTAAAGTCATAAGGAGGTAGTACAAACTTTGCTGATCAACACAATATAAAGTCGGTGCTTAGATTCCCAGAGACCTGGGAGAGTGTTGCCCGTTGCAGTACCTGAGTTCCAGTGTCCATGTCTTGCCTCTCCTTGACTGGATCAGGGTTCGCAAGGAATTCGCAATGCATCTCTTCCCATCCCAATAGAGAAGGACCGCTACTAAGCCCCGTGTCAGACCGGGGAAATGAGGCTGTTGGTGCTCCCCTGTAACACAAATAAATTTCCATGATGATGGCATATGGAATTTGGGCCATACGGTTACACAACATGTTAACTTAAAGCAGTGTTCAAGATAGGAAGATTCCACTTCACCCACCACCCTCAATCAAACGTTCTGTATTAAAGGTGAAATCCCTCCTAAGGCCAAGGTAAACTAATTCCAGTGACATGTTTAAGGGGTCTCAAATCTGACACCTATAAATATTATTCTTATTTTTTTAAGTTAGACTTGGGATGGGGTTTGATCTCCTCTGGCTGCTCCCTTTCTTGTGATCTCACTGCGATGCCACTGTACCTATTGGCCCTCTGATAAAAGACAGGATGCGATAAGGGTAAAGAAAGCACTAACACTCCCCCATTCAGACCCCCCCCCACGAAATCCAACTGTCCGACTACGTGGGATCGCACCTTTAAAAAAATTATAGCGATCATCCCTACACAATTTTCCAATTGAAGACCCACCTTCAGATAACTACAAGTAGCTTCAAAAGGCAAATTAACTCAAATGACAGGGGACCCACTGAGGAATTTCTCTGTTTAGATAGGTGGTACATAGCACTATTGATATGTTCAGGATTCCATCATACCTAATTTTTAGAGACTACCAAAAACTCTCCAGATAACTGGTTAGAACTGTATAATTATACTAATGAGAAACATATGCAAGGTTGCTTTCAAATATGGATGTTCTGCTTTTAAATTGATGGCATTAATGCACAGTAATTTGTGCTGACATCCAATGGGACACACAAGGAGGTAAATCTCCAGCGCGAGGAGAGCGAGTCCCAAGCTTCCATCCCATGTGCATCTTTAAAAGCTGTGGCACGTATCGGAAGCTAAAAGATTTCAAGTTACACTGGTAGAAATAGAAAGCATGAATGCCAACTACCTGCCAAAAGTAGTTCCACAGCTGCCACCTCTCCAATGTTGAACAAATCACTAAGGATGAAGGCTTCTTTGATGAGCTGTTCTGGGAGGAGTCTGGTCCCCTGCTGCCCTTGAATAGCAATGCCCTCTGTGCTGGCTTTCTGTACCTTGTCATGCTGCTGGACACTCTTTGGCTATGAAGCAAAAGAATAATGAATAGCAACAAACACTAGTATTAGAGCATAAAAGTGCGTTGCCTTTCATTCCAACGAGAACTTGTTGTAATAGGTTTTATTTTATGTTTAGATTCTGATCCATTGTGACGTTTGTCAGTGCAATTGCATCTCATTCGGTTTCCTTGGCAAAGAACCTCACAGAAATTACAGTACCTATTTATCTGTAACTTCAGTGCGTAAATACAGCAGCCAACAGAAAGTTGCAACGTTTCCAGAATATAGCGTTTCGAGTTTCTATTGGCGACCCCCAACAGTCACATTTTTCTGTGTGTGTAATCACAGGCACAAAAAAAACACTACATACTATATCTCGGGAACCAAGATAGACCACCCAGTTAAGATAAGTAAAAGCTATAAATTAATAATTCTGCTTTAATAATGAAGGCCTTTGGGTTAAAATACAATAGGTCAGTCAATATCTGGTAGATCCAAGATCAGTAATTTGCAGGAAATTTAACATTTTCGAAGATCAAATAATATTTTCTGTAATTAACAGCACCGGTTTGTTTTAGGGCCAAGAAAACAAAGAAGTTAAAATATATACATTTTACAGGGGGAAAAATAAAATAAACAACATACCGGGTTTTTAAAGAGAGAGATGAAGTCAGGTTTGTGTTTTTTCAGAACTATGTCTAGTAAATGGACTGCCTCAGGTTGTCTTTTCCATATCGCATTCGCTACGGCCTGCCAGACGTCTTTGTATGGTCCCCATAGGCTGGCCCCTAGGAAAAAACATCACAGGGAAAAAATGTTTTATAGCTGGTATAAGGGTATTTATCCTTTGATCTTGCTATCAGCTTGTAAAGCCATATCGAATGGCCCGGATGGGATAGAAACGTTGGCCATAGTAATGCAATCAATACCTCCTGCTTTTCATCTGATAATTCACGGCCTGATACTGTAAACCAGCCATAAATATTAAACCCTAGTGTTTTCCTTTAATCAATGCAATAAAGAAAAACCAGTCTGTCAATGACCACGCTACTACAAATTCCTTCTACAAATGTGCCATTCGCATCCATCTCTTTTTCTTTATTCTAAAATAGACATTTCCCGTACGTTTTCCTTTCCAGACTATTCTTTCCAATAGTTGCAAGGATATAACAGACATTTTTAGAATGTGAAATTATTTTGTTTTTAGTAATCTGTCCATTACCGACTGGTTCCCCTTTGCCAAGCAACCTACATCTTGGCAAGAAAACCAACTCAGAAAAACAAGAAGTATCCGGTTCATCACGAATGTCATTAAAAATAAAAGCAATAGATACATAACACCAACCCCGAGAAAGAACAGAAGAAATACATTTGAAAGTCATTGGCATTTGGTGGAGTATAATGTACAGTAAACACGCGGAAGCTAATTTAGTATAACAGTGGGAGATGTTCTGTGGTTATTTGGTTATTTGGATGCACTAAATCTATGTTATATATTTAGGGATTCCATTTTGGGGTTTTAACCAAAGGATGATAAAAACCTGAAATGAAGCATCATTTCCTATAGAGTTCCACCTCTTGCCCAGTCACCGTTCGGACACAAGGGGCTTATGGAAACTAAAAAGGAGTGCACTGAAACACCAAAATAAAGTGCGTCAGTTTTACGTTGTTACATAAAAGATTATTTATTTTTTTAATAAAATAAAAACACAGATTTAACACAGAAAAAAAAAAAAACAGGATACTGACAAATATTGCAGGAAATGCTACAGTATGCCTGTATGCAAACTTACTTTATGGTATTAGGGACAGTTTTGCCTACATTGTTTCTATATTTTACACCTACACATTAAAGCATTTGATGCCCATTCTCTCAATATATAGCACAGAACCCCAAACCCCAGAATGCTTCAAGGAAAGACGACACCCAGCATGTGTTATTTGGCAAAAATAGGTAATAGAGGACTATGTCCGTGTGGTGATTTCGATCTCTGCACTAACATAGTACATTACCTAGTCAGCTGCAACGGCTACCAATTTCTGAAAGAAATAACACTACTGACATTTATACGGCAGCTGACCTACAAATCAGGTGTAACAGGATTCCAAATGACATTTTTCAACTGTTTCCTTTGTACTCAGATTCTTCTTCTCGATTATGCCATTCAATTCATTCTTTAAAACAAGTGAGGGGCTTTAAAAATTTAATTTGTAGCCAAAACTTCCATATGGGTTTCTGGTATGTGACATATGCAAAAACAAAATGCCAGCTACCCAGAACTGTCAAGTCTGCTATCCACAATCTCAAAACCTTTTAGACCCTAGTGGGATCTCATTTTCACAGTGTATTAGGTGTGATATTGCCAAGAAAATAAAACAACAATACTTTGAGTTATGAGCTTCAACTTTCTTTGCAAAATATAAAAAATATTATTTGAAATAATTTTTTCCCTTTCTACAACAAAAATATGGCAGAAACCTACTGAAATTAATTTCAAATAGCTTCACTCCGGATTTAGTTGTGAATAAACACACCAACTCCGTAAACACTGTTTGCAACAGGGGAACATAGTTCAATTTCCGGTGTCCGCTCCTTGTGACCTTGGGCAAGTCACTTTATCTCCCTGTGCCTCAGGCACCAAAAAACAGATTGTAAGCTCCTCTGGGCAGGGACTGTCTGTAAAAAAAAATCCTGTGTGCTGCTTAGGCTGCGTCCATAGCACAAGAAGCCACGCTGAGCCATGCGGACGCGCCGCGTTGAGCCCCTGCATCCTCAATGAGGATGTCTTTAGAGGGGGCTCACGCGAGCGTCTGCAGGCGTGCGGAGGTGTTGGATTTTTCAGCCGACAGCCAAGCTGTTTATCACAGCGCTGTCGGCTGAAAACATCCAATCAGCGCGAAGCAGGGTCAACGTCACAGCGCCATGACGTTGGTGCGTCGCGGGGCGATTGGCCCAGCGACGTCACTGCCCCGCCTCCCGATCGCGCCCGCCTGTGCATGAAATCGCACAGATTTCAGCACTGCTACCCCCTCTATGGACGTGGCCTTACTCTGTACTATACTGAAATTGTGAAAGAAAAGCGCTCTATGAAATTAAAGTCATTACTAGTTCCACTGAAATCATGCATAATAAATCTGATCAACTTGTCATTGAGGTGAAACAACCAAGAGCAACAACTACACCTTCATTCAGAGTAATGTAAAATACTTGTACAGGTTTTTTCCCCCTTCAAAACAAATCTAGTTTTAGCCTTTTATACCAATCACAGTTCAGTTAAAATGGCAAAAAGTGAGATTTGGAAGAATATTTAGAGACATCCATCCTTTCATCTTTCATTTAACTATTGGATAAGGAAACAAAAGTTAAAAGGAAAAAAACTATAATATTTTTTTCAATTCAGCATCAAGAGGTCCTCCCACAGCCAATATTTCTGGGTGCTAAAGTTTTAAAACTCCATGATCTTTCTTCTACACTCTTTGATTTTCGTTAAAGTGGTACATTTAGCTGCAGAATGCCAAAGCATTTATTTGGGTCACTGGGCCCAGATAACGCTGATATCCGAGGGAGAGGACAGAGTTACACAGCTTAACCTACCACTGGAACCTTTAAGGACCACTTAACCGTTACACAATTTCTCCACTCTGCAGAACACCAGGAAACCTCACTCATATATGTAACAAAATTACTATGGCATCAAATTTCATACGCCGCATCAATCTCAAAAAGGTACTGTACTTATATTTGATGTCCTTTTTCTATGAAATCTAGATGTACATATTGCACCTATTTATGCTCATCTATAAGAGCTGAAGAGCACTCCACTGCCTGTCTCCCATTGGTGAAGCTCAGAACCTCATATGTACAATTGTATTTATATAAAACCAATTTATGCAGTGCTTTTCAAAATTACAATAGAAGGTAAATACAATGGGGATAAGCACGACAAGTAAATTGCAACATAAGGAAAAGGGAGTTCCTGCCAGAAGAGCTTACAATCTAAGTGGCATGTTCGGACAGGAGATAAAAAGTGCATTAAAAGTACAGCCAGGGAGGTCAAGGGCACCTGGAGTCAGTTGTAGAGGCGTCAATAATTTAATGAAATACTTATTTTAAGAGGTGAATTTTCAGAAGGGCTTTGAATGCAACCTTCAGATAATTAGAGCACTGTGAAGATCGATGACGGATGTGAAATTATCAGCAGGTTATAGGGAATTTATCACCACATCTATTTTATGTATATATAAGTACATACAAATATATAGAACAGTGGGTGCCACTATAGCGTGCAGTCTACTGGTGATCAGTGGTCCACTTCTGTCAGTTTAACCCTCATTTGAATTCCTACTATAGCGTGCAGTCTACCGGTGATTGCCGGTAATTTTATGTGCATCAGCGTGATAGACACTCTGATAGCAATTAGGCTTTGTTCCCGCTGGCGCTGAGCGCGCTCATGCTTGGAGAGCTCTCCAAGCATGAGCGCCGGGTGCCCTTAAAATTTTTGCAAGCGCTCGCGGGGGGCGGGGATTGGATGCTGCAGGGGAAGCTGAGCACGCTAGAAAGTTTAAAAAATGTGTTTATCTAAGCACCGATGAGCGTGTGCCGCGCATACGCGCGCACCACGTGAGCGGAGACGTGTGTGTGTGTATATATATATATATATATATATAAATATATATATACACACACACGTCACCTCGCCAAGCGCCGTCCGCTCAGCACTAGCGGGGACACAGCCTTATTCAGCGGGAATGCGAAATTGGTTCAGTGATCCATTCCGACGTGTGGCCTGCATATGGAAATTTAAATGCCATCGGTTACAGGCATTTTACGGTGAACCATCAAGAAAATTACGTGGATCCAGTGTCGGGAGCAAAAACGCAAGGGATTGAAAGTCATAGTTGGATGCCAAAATACGCATTTTGAAGAAAATGAGAGGCGTTCCTAATGAGCTATTTCAATCACACCTTGATCACATTTGCTGGAAAGTGCCAAGGAAGGATGCAGAAGATTTGTTTTAACAATTTCTTAAAGACATACGAAGTGTTTATCGTTACAACCCAATGAGCTATATTGTTCCTTTGTAGTATAATAAAAACCAATATATACCATATTGTTCCTTTGTTTAGTAGATAAAGTAGACTGCACGCTATAGTAGCACCGAATAGTGAGTGTTTTATTGGCAACTGAATCATTGCATATAACAAATTACATGTTATCCTGCTGTTATAGGAGGGGATCCCATATTGTCAAAGAAATTAAAGGATAGTTAATTTTACCAATGCTGGCAGCTCTGATATTTATATTGTTGCATCATCCCATATAACACAATACAACATCCTGTTAAAGGGGGTTGTAAATAAAACATACATTAAAGCTATTGTACAAAAAGTTAAATACCTGCCAATGCAGACTGTTTTTGGTGGAAACCTCACTTTAAAAAAAAACCATTTGATTAATGGAGTAGGTAGAAATAGTATATTTTATTGGAAGAGCACATATGCATAAGCTACAAAAATGTTGCAACCAAGCAGGTTTCTACATTGGCGTCGTATAGATATAGATCAGCACCTGTCAACTCACTGGTTACAGAGAGAATATATATATATATATATATATATATATATATATATATATATATATATATATATATATATATATATAATATCTGCTATTCATTTGATATAGCTTCACTCAGTGTACTAAATCAGATTTAATGTCATATGAGCATTTCTGTGGCACTTTTATTGTGTCTAATTCAGGTATAAAACCCCTCTGTGTTTAGAATAGATGGTGCTTGTGAGGGGCGGGCATCCTCCAGTAGACATGTGGCGATGTTAGCGCGAGGATTTGGGGGGAGACCACTCGCACCGGATACAGGGGAAAGGCCCGCTCCGCCGTGCCACCCTCGGGTACCCAGACGCCTGCTCCTCTCTCTCCTCCCCGGGCCCAGAACACGCGCTTTATTTTTTGGTTTTACCTGAATTTACCGCCAACGGCGCCGCCATCTTGGTAGACACCCGGGAAGGCGCCTGCGTCACCGCCGGGCTGCCCTCTGAGAAGCCTGAAAACAACCGGGGGGGGGGGAAACGGCGCCTTTTCCCTCAGTGCTTCATTTCCAAATTCAAAACAAAGCAAGCGGCAAAGCGGTCACGTAACTCGCACTTTATTTTTAGGCAACTCTTGCCAACTCCTGTTGAAGGGAGGCAGGGGAAAGGTTAAAGTCGCGAATGGGTTGTTGGGAGTCGTAGTTCACTGGGAGGGAGAAGACGCGGTGGTCCACGGAATGTGAACTACATTTCCCAGCATCCTTTGCCGATGGGTGGCTTTGCTAGGAATACTGCGAGCGCGTTGCTTTAACCTCTTTGCTGCCGGAGGCGCCACCCCCTAACTTATCCGGCAGTGAATGCGTTGCAATTTACTCGATCCAAACCACTGCAGCGCCTGTCATGCTTTCGCTGCAGGGGGAATCCCTGCTGCTGCTGGTCCGAGAGCGCGTGCTGTACGTCCAGAACTACAAATCCCAGCATGCCGCGCGTGGCTCCTCCCGCCCGTTACCGCGATCCCCTCTCCTCCCCGCGCATGCGCAGCACCCCTCCCCTCCTCCCACACACAGAGAGCAGTATCCCCCCCAATGTAAGATGGTGGCCGTCTGCTCGTGAGATCTAACCGAGGGGGGACAAAAAAGTGGGAGATCTACAGGACTTGGTGCCGCCCCACACACCCCATCCTTCCGGGAAACGAGAAAAGAGACGGGCGGGGGGACAAGGGAAGAAGAGAGGAGGAGGGAGAGAGGAAAATCAGCAACTGCCACAGGAGGAGGAGTCACCGGCCCGCCCCCCGCCCGCCATTACAATCCCAGCAGGCACACACAGAGCTGTAACCCCGGCGCAGGAGGCGGTGCGAGGGTAAGTGCTGGTGGGGAGCTCACGTGCCTCAACCTCCCGCGCGTTATCACCGGGGGCCGCGGCCTACTTCTCCACAACCTCATTCCTCCCCCCACCCCGGCTTTCATTCTCCCATCCTGCCAGCCAGGCCTTCACCCTGCTTTCCCACACTGAAGGGGGGGAGAGACAAGGCCTCACCCTGCTATCCCTCACTGAATGGGGGGGAAGAGAGAGAGACTAGGCCTCACTCTGCTATCCCTCACCCTGTGCATGGGGGGACAACAGGGAAGTCATGGTCTCCATCAGCCTGGTACTGTACAAACCAAACTGGAAAGGCAGAGCAGTGACCCACCACTTCATACTGCCATATACTTGGGATATGCTATGTCTTGTATATAATGTATACCCTATTCACCTATGTAACTATTTGTAACCATGAATAATTTGTCATTTTAACTCTGTGCCCAGGACATACTTGGAAACGAGATGTAACTCTCAATGTATTACTTCCTGGTAAAATATTTTTATAAATAAATAATATGCCGTTGGTTCTGACAGGGAGAAGGGGCAGCACGGTGTCAGTATACAAAACCCATAGGCAGGTGTGAACATAATTCATATTACCTATAACTAACATGAGAACAGACACATGACTTGACACTATCCCCCACCAAATGGTAGTAGAGGAAAATGACTAACCCGCATTATATTTTCCGTAGACTGAAACATGTTTTACCCTAAATGAGAGGGTATAACCCACCGGCACCCTATATTGCCAATTATGTATTAGCAGACATGAGAAGTGAATGATATGCGAGCGTATTTTATTTCATCATTTTGCTGAGACCCTGTTTCCATACCATTGTTTGCTTCTGCTTTTATTTTTTTGAGGTTATTTTATATTCCTGCCACCTTTTTAATGTGTCATGTGAAGTCCCACACATAAACATCTGCAACTTCATTGAATACAACATTTCTCTTAACCTGTTTTCAGCACACAAAACAAGATGTTGCTAGAAGCAAAGGTGGCTTTGTCATTTAATACAATTCCTCATTTTGCTCCTTTTTGGTACTGGAAACTTGTCAGCTGGATCTTCCAACACCATGTAACACTGATCTAACTTGGACCCATCTTTTGATGATCATTTTAAATGATGCCTTTGTGGAGTAATCTAAGTTTGCTCTCATCTAAATACAGATCTTGTTTTGCACAATACATAACATATTTCTTAGAACAGTGTTACATTTTTAAACACCTTTTATATTTCTCCCAAATGAGAATAACCTCTGTCTCTGATGTATATGTTGACCCTGTGCAAAGTGAGTAACTCAACTATTTAGCACCCTCTTAATGGATGGGATATTCTTTCTCTGCAAGGAAGTTGTTCTCGGGCCTAGTTTCCCTGTGAAAGAAAAGGGGCCGTTGACATATTCAGTGTTTTAACAAGTATGACGATTATTGGTATTTGTACACAACAAATGGTTGGGAGGGGGAGTTGCCATCGCTTTTTCCCCTGTTTTCAAAAGCAGTCAGTGACAAGGTCCTACAGCTTCTATCATATCTTTTCAATGCAAGGTTATGTTGACAGGCAGAGCAGATATACCTTAATGGGTGGTTAGTGTGTAGGAATCACATGTATTTGTTTTTTTTTTTTATATTTTTAGGCTGTCACTTCTTTTTACCTTTCTTCCCTGTACTATTCCTGATTTTGTATCCCTTTCCTCCCCCCCCCCCCCCCATCCCATCTTCTATTTTGGGATGGAGATGGTGACACATTATTGCAGACATGCTGCTTTCCAATCATAGCCTTCAGCCATCTCCTTTAATTCCTGTGCAATGCCATTGCCTCAGTTAGTCACAGACGGTGATAGAAACATGCCATGGACACATTGAGATGTGCCTCTGAACATTTTGCTGTTCAAGGAACAAGAAGTGTTGTGTGGCGTGTGTGACAATGACCATATGTACAGTCACAGGAAAAGAACTGCTGCCTGTAGAATTTTACTCGTAATAGTTCCTTTATAAAGTGAAGCAAAAGAAGGATATCAAATGCAGAATAAAGCGTGTGAGAAAATATTTCCATTCTTTTAATAGTCTTAAAGTCTGTGTGTGTGTGTGTGTGTGTGTGTTATATAGTTAGAGAGATATAGTTATATATAATCTCATGTTTATGTAGATATGCACACAAATATTCACCTACAGTGTATGTAGATGTATGTGCATGTGTTTATGTATATGGTAGAACCACTTGTTAACTGTAAAACTTATTAGCAGAGAGAATCCTTTTCTTATCAGTACCTCTTTAATATATATTCGTATATGATGTTTTGAGATATTATGAGGTGTGTATATATTCTTAATAAACTACCCATATATTCTGCACATGTAACAATATGCACACAGTTAATTCCTTCAAAAACCTTAGAAATTAATTTACAATACCAAGGACACAAGGATATAGTGTATAGTATATTGTCCACACTAACTAACCACATGGTGGCTTAATAGTCTCCCAAAAGAGATTCTTTTCATTTAGCAGAACTTCTAATACATTGTAAAGTAATCATTGCATGTTGATTATTTGAAGGCAAAGAAACCTGTTATTTAATGTTAATTCTGAGATGAATGCACGTTGGGGGATGCCCAGGTATATTTAAATATCCCGGATTGACAGAGTATGCAAAACCTATTTTTTCAGCAATAAGTAGACCGCTGAGTTGTGTCTCTTGGCTCTGCGTTTGTGCCCCTTACATTAAATGGTTAGAAGAATTTATTACGGTTCAAGGTGACTATAGCTGGTATTTGAAATCATGAACTTGGTCACAAATAGGGAGAGAGCAGTTGCATCATACTTTAGTGGTAGTGTACCAGAAAGCTGTGATCATACTAGGGTATAAAGTCATAGGGAAGCATAAGTTATGTTACCTGTATATGCTAAAGGCCATTTGCGTTCCTCTAGATGGAATTAGCCCAAATCACTACTTTCTTTCGCATATATAAAACATTGATGGTGGTAAGTGTATTTACTTCTTGCCTTTCGGTGCCGATCAGAACTTTTCCTAAACAGAAGAATCCCCATGACATGCTATCTTTGTTGTATTTGGCTTAATTAGCTACTGTATACAGTACAAAACTCTGACACTTGTTTTGTGTCAGATGTCACACGTTTTGTGGTGTTGGACTGTTTTGTTGCACAAATAGTGTGGTGTTTTGATTCTTCACACGTGTTGAGTCTGTTTCAGTGAGATGGATGATACTGTCAATATCAATCACTTAGACCATGCAAAATTAAAGAAAACCTTAGTTGTATGATTGTTCCCTAATGATTGAAGCATCGCCCAATTAAAGATGAAAAGAAAATAAATTTGCTTTGGATCTTTGTCAGACAGACAATTGGGTAATTAGCCAAGATGCCAACTGAGGTCAGGTGTAGGTAGTGCTGGCTGGGGAGATCCTACACAAGTGCAAGAAATACCTCGTGCTAATTCGGAAAGGATAGTGATGTAACAATTATATTTTTCATTTAATTTACAATGCTTCTGTTTGAGCGCTGTTCATTTTCTATGGTTAACTCATTGTGGGTTATATTACTATAAAATCTGCACGTGAGGTTAAATTGTTTTTAATTGGGCAGTTGAAAGGGTATGTTGTGATTGCTTAATTTGGTTACAAGATATGCATTCTGCAGATTTAAACACTGACCTTTTATGCCATAAACCTTGATTTTGATCAGAAGGCCTATTCTCAACCCTTTTTTTCCCCCAAGAGTGACCCTTGAATGTAGAAGAAAAAAAATGACACCGTTGTACGTATTAAACCAGGAAATACATTGTGCTTTATATGTGTCTAAAGGGCAGGTTGGGAGCGTTTTGTTGTAGAAAAATGCCACCCTGAACACAATGTAGTTTGTAGTACAAAAGACAACTAACTGATACTGAGAGCAGAATGGATAGAAAACGGCACCGTCTTCCAGTGCATTTTATTTAGGGAGTGAGGAATGAGGGGGGTCCATAAACTAGAAAAACAACATGTAATCAGCCACTATGCAAGAAGCCGGTGTGAAGTGTTTCATATTGTAGTATTAGTAGGAATTCATAAAGTAAGATCAAGTCGGTGCATTTGGTCTATTGCTGAAACATGAATTCCTCGCTTTCTATGAGTAACGGCATTTTCCGTGTTAGTTGTCTAATGCCTTCACCCACCCCAGACAAGTTTGTTTTTCACTTGTCCTAAACCCTTTTAATTTCCTTGTAAAGTTTTTCCACTATCTTGATACATATCATTTGCACTCAGGACTAAAGAAAGCAAAACAATGTGATGTGGGATGGCCAGACATTTGTTTAATTCTTGACGCAGGCCTATCACCTTGATAAGTCAATTTTCGGACCAAAATGTTTTAACATCCCATGTACATGGGACCATCTCCCTTACCAGGGTATATTGAGTGTGTTAAAGTAGAAGAATTGTTAACACTTAAGGTTGGTTTCATTGTATTGTATGTCTTTATTTATATAGCGCATTAATGTACATAGCGCTTCACAGTAGTAATAATAAAATCAAATAAATAACAGATAATATAGATAACAGGTCATGGGAATAAGTGCTTCAGACATAAAAGTAACATTAAGGAAGAGGAGTCCGTGTTCCGAGGAGCTTTCAATCTAATTGGTAGGTAGGGAGAACGTACAGAGACGAGTCATCATTGATAATCATTTAATAATGCACATGCTTTCTTATTAAAGCAGCAATTCTACTTTCTGCCTTTTTTTTATAATTTGTATATGTAACGCGTGGGACAATGTATACTCTTACATAAGGTCGCAATCGTTTTGATGCTCCTGTTGTAAACCAGTAAAAATCCTGATTGTGTGCCTAATGAAATGGCGGCCTTCTAACTTTGTGCTGCAGCTGATATGTAACATTATACAGCAGGGCCCCGCTCATACTGCGGGTTCCATTCCAGGCCGCCGCCATAAAGCGAAAATCGCTGTAAAGCGGGGCCCACTGTACCTTTTGAAAACAGAGATGCAGAGCTGTAAACTGACTGTTTCGCTGACAAATGGCATCTGACAAGGAGTTGCGCATGCACTAAAACTGTTTAGTGACATGCAACTGTGCATGTCATGCCGAAAATCGCCGGAAAAACGCTGAACCTAATGAATATGGGTATACATTGGGAAACGCTGTAAAGCGGGGCCCTACTGTATTACTAAGTAACACATTATTGTTACAACTTTCAAAGTAATGGACAGTCTGTTTGGAACGCATCAACAGATCTGTTTGTGATACTTTGTTACCAAAGGGCAGAGCTCAAAAAGGTGTGTGTGGGCGCCTGTTTCAAAAGAGGTTGTGAATATGACCTGCTGTAGCAACCGAAGGATGATCTGTACATTTAAAATATAATTAAAAATGTCTTTAGGAGTTTTGGATACTAGCGAACTGATTTATTTGGGGGGGAAGATTTTTCAAGTTTTGCTGCTTTAATACAAATCTTGTGCACATTTAGATTACTGGTTACCCCAGTTTACATTTTAGTGATTGTGGCCATATTGACCTACCGGATAAGTATTCCTGTCCGGGAGATTCAGAGGTTAATTTAGCGGTAACTTTACTGAAGACTTCTGGGTCGGACTGCAGGAGCGCGCTCCTACCCGGCTTTTCTCCTGCTGCTGCTCACATGGATTTCAATGCTCTTCTTCCGCCGCTGCCCCCCATCTAGAGCCCCTACTTACATGGTGATCCTCTTCTTTCGACGCCAACTTCCTCTTCCGCTCCTCTCTTCAGCTGCCTCGCCGGCTGACAAAATCCACTTGCCCCAGGCGAGGGGGCGAGTGGATTTGTCAAGAACTGGTAATCTGCAAACTGATCAAATATCACCTGGAAAATCTTATCTTATGGCCATTAGAGAGCGAGAGGTCTCTAGTCATGTTTGTTTCAAGCTTTTGTGTTTAGAGGTCTCCCCAGATCAGAAGAGGAGCACATGCTTATGTCTAAGTCTGTGGACATAGTGTGCGCGCAAGTAGGCGCACGCCTATCACCTGAGCAATCTGTGGACTCCGATGACATGCGTGACGGGAGTCGTGGCCGTGATGTCACCAGGCTGCTACGCCCTCATTGGCTCATGCTCACGTGACGCGGCCGTCGCGTGAAAAATGTAATTTATTTGTCTCCAAATCCTGCTGCGTGCGCAGTATGGCCAGCCTGATTGACTTATTGTTTTTGTACATACTTTATTTTATAAAGCACAAGAGCTATCCTATTGTTTGAAAGTTCTGATTATCACTCTCCAGCTTGTAATGTGCATCCAATATTTAAGTAATTTGTTTTTCTGTTTTTGAGTGAGCCTGGCTCATTAGAGGATGGCCCTGTTTAATTTATATATTTATTTTTAGCAAAGTATTGTAGATTCCCAGTGGATTTAAATGAATCAATATGATCAATAAAATAGAAGCTAGACCATGTCAAATCTGAGTGATTAAGGAATAGTTTAGCCTTCTGTAGGTTATTGTTGCATGTTTTTAAGTATTCCGCTACCAGAAGCATAATTTAGGTAATAATCGGTTCAAGACGGGCATTACCTGGCCATTAATGCCCAGTTAGTCATTTTGCCTTCAAGACGGAATTATTATAGGCTAAGTTTTTGTTTTTATTATAATTGCCAACATCCCCTTTATTTTGATCTATCAGTGGTACCCCCCATCCTGCTACACCGGATGGCGCCCTCGCCTACCACTCCTTGTGACAGCTCCCTGACTGGCCTCTTGCTGACCGCTCCCCCCACACCTGGACATTACTGCCCATTATAACCTGGAATTTTGGCCAATCGGTAATGTTTGTTTCACTAATGACATGTATCTATACATTGTGGTTTGTCTTTATGCAGAGTATGAAGTGCTAAGGACAGGATTTGTGTGTGTGTGTGTGTGTGTGTCCCACTCTGGAAATTATTTTTAAAGTGCATCTGGGCCCATAAAGTGCCCAAGCGTGAATCTCCTCCTAATGCTATCTGATTACCGAAGCCTCCTGAAGTTACTAGGACAACCATTTTTCCCTCTATCCATCCGTATCAAGGCGCGGAATGGTGTTCTGCCAATTATGGTAATTTGCTGGCTATGCTGACTTCTTGCCTCTCAGTTATGTCCTGCCAATGAAGCTGCCAGGGGAAAGGGTTCAAGTTGGATTCAGCAGCCCTGCTCCTCATCCTCCTGCCTGGACGCTTTCACTGAAAGGGCCTCTTCGGGTCTTCTGAGGGCAAACCGATGTGTGTTGGGTGATACGAAGTGTTTGGGAGAAACTGTCGCAGCTTAACTCATTCCCTGTCATAGTTGTGGCTTTGCTTTTACAAGTAAATCAAATAACACGAGAGAGAAGTCATATTTTTAATTTTGGGAGATCAAGAATAGCTGGTGTAAGGCAAAACTGTAAATTGCAATAACATCGTGACAAAACTGTAAATTGTCCTGAAACCACGGGTAAAACATTTGAACAAAGTACAGTATAAGGCTGTTTCCAGCACTCCCCAAAAGAGTCAAGACCATAAATCGTTCTCGAATGCGTTGTTAAACGATCCTAGCATAATAATGTGCTTTAGCATTGTCCACAATGTAAGTCACATCAATGTAAAAAACAAAGAAAAATACTTATACTATACAAAACACCACATGCATGGAAAAAACTATATGCATATAAACATGCATCAAGGGTCCTCTCTACACCATGCTCTGTATGAATATTGTACCCTGAGTAGGACCCGAAGTACAAACGCATGTAATTCTCTACTGTCTGAAGGACACATGTACAGTATCCCTAACGGACATAACGCAAGTCGAATATATTTGGACTTTTGTCTAGATAGACCACTCATAAATTGACATTATTGATTAAGCTTAATCAAGGTTCAGATTTATTTGAAAACATTGTCTTTATTTATTTTTTTGTATTTTAATTGTTTTATTTATAAGTATTCAATAATTCCTATGCTTTGTCCTCAGGAACCTCGGTACACCTATATCTGCTAAATAATAATTATATTGCCTGTTTTATAGATTCATGCGCCAGGTTGTTTTCAGTCTAAAGGACATAACATAGTATAAATCCCAGTCTAATGCTGCGTCCATACAAGGACAACAGCGCTGAGCCGTGCGGACGCTCCGTGCTGAGCCCCGGCATCCTCAATGAGGATGTCTTGAGAGGGGGCTCAAGCGAGCGTCCGCAGGCGTGATGAGGAGTTGGATTTTTCAGCCGGCAGCCAAGCTGTTTTTCAGCGCGCTGTCGGCTGAAAACATCCAATCAGCACGAAGCAGCATCAACGTCACGGTGACGTCGGCGCTGTGACGTTGACGTCAGTGCGTCGCGTGCTATTGGCCCAGCGACGACACTGCCCCGCCTCCCGATCGCGCCCGCTGGCTCGCCTGCATGTGCATGAAATCGCACAGGCTTCAGCAGGCTTCAGCAGGCGTCAGCGCGGTTCAGTACTGCTCCCCCCTCTATGGACGCAGCCTAAGATGCAATGGGGCAGATTGGGCTCTATTGCTATTGTGTAACTATAGTGGGTAATAAGTCGACACAAAACATAGCCCCCGACACAAAGGAGAATGAGGGATCTTCCCTCCATCAGAAAAACAAACACACAGGCACTTTCGGTTCTTCTATTATGGCTCCTCCAGCCCGTTCCCTCAAACAGGTCATTTCTGGTGCTTACCTGTAAATTGTTCCAGTCTTTATAATGCTAATCGGCACAGATGATAAACTGCCTTAGTCCCAAAGCGCCACTGGACCATGCTAAAGTTCATTCTTATGCTATGATCATTTAATAACACATTCAAGAAAGATTTACAGTCTTGTGTCTTTTTGGGGAGTGCTGGAAAACATCCTTAGTTATTCTGGACCTTAAAGCTGAGGACCAGCTGTGGTCGGCGGTGCGCGCGTCACTCACCAGCTCCTGACTTCCTCCCGAGCCGACCCCAGTCCCTCCTCACTGCAAGGCTCACTACGCGCTGTGACGCGTCAGCCGGAGGGGATGCAAGAGGATTGTGTTCCCGAGCGGTGACGTGTCACGTTGTGCCTGGTGAGCCTCTCAGCGCCGCGGGCTGTACCTTCCTGGAGCTGTCTGAGCTTCCCCCACCTTCTGCTGCAAAGTCACCACAGAGAAGTATCCCAGGGCAGCCCCCTGCGCCCTCAGCCCCACAGAGCTAGCAGCAGAGGGCATGTGTGTGGGCTCGCTGCTCACCCCGGACAGGCAGGTCCTCCCGCTCCTTCCAGCACAAAGCCGGCAGAAGCACCCTCCTGCACGGGAGACCCCCACTGCAGCCCTCCGCTTCAACCACGCCCCCCTGCTCCCTACGGACCGCAGATAGCGGTGAAGTGCCTCTCCAGGCGCCGCCTGTATGCAGTGCGAGCGCGCTGTCTAATGCAGCGGTGCCTCGGCCTAAAGCAGCAGTCCAAGCTGACGTTTTTTTTCCCCTTTTTAATATGTGCATCAATACAATCCACACAATAAGTAATTGGCTAAGTTGGCGATCGATCCGTTCTCCTGTGATTGATCGGTGAAGATTCTGCTCGGGGGTTCACTAATTGGCTCTCAGTGGAGCGGAAGAGGACCAAAGATACAAAGTTCTGTAGGGGAAGATCATGTGACCAGGCAGTCACTGGATCCAATTGGTGTACTGCTAGAGAGAGGGCAGGGCTCAAAAAGGGGTTTGCCAGAGCCTGAGGGGATGTGACTTTGCAAATGGTTGCTATAGAAACAAAAAATGCTTCAAGTATTTTAATACATTACTTTATATTACTTTACATTGTAATACATTCAAAATAATAATTCAGTGTTTTTCATTTAAAAAAATGCTACTAGTATTTTCTCATAGTACAGAAATGATTTATTTTAATAAAAAAACACACGTAGGATATTGCTTGATCTGCAGCTCTAAGGGAGGTCCGTTGTTTCCGTGCACAAACCGGTTTGCAATTCAATTGTTTTTTTATTCTTGAGTGGTGCTGTCTGTTCTACAAATTAGAACAAAACTTATTTCACATCCTCCATATATAGATCAGGGGACATAGCCACTAGATATTTTGTAACTGGTGTTCTGTTTTAGGATTACAAACTTTGTGCAGCAGAGTGAAGAAGGATGCAGTTATTCCATAGACAAAGTGGGGACCGGGTTATCAGTACAGCTACCAATGGTACTGGTGCCTCAGGGCCCATTTGGCCTTTCAAGTACAACCTTGCTACGCGTTATTACACTTAGACTCTAGATTTCTGTAGAGCCTTTGATCTTTAATTCTTAAAACCTTAGACTTCAGGATTTCATTGCAGGCTACACACATCATACTTCAAAAGTGACTTTCATGTAGATGGCTTCATATTGTGACCAACATGTGGCCCTGTGATGTTCAGTTGGAATGGGAGATTTAAGATTGGCCATTACTGTTCTCAAGAACTTTTTTTTTTCATCTGACCACTTTGTCTGATTAAAAATTGTTCATATAATATTTGATGAGCAAATAGTAATATTGTAGAGGTGAGGGACTTATGAGATGTCACTGAACCATAACTAACTTTTCCAGTAATGCATAATAAGGATCCAATGACCTTCCCCATTTTTGTTGTATAATTTAAACGTTTAACGAGACCGAAAGCCTCAGTGCTACATCCAATATGACAAATTTATATAGTTAAATACTTCTGTTTTTCTTTTCATAAGTGAGGGGTCATTTAAATTCTTTGGCCCAAAGGTTTGAGGTTGTAAAGCCACGCCACGGTATCCATCCCCTCCTTTGCACGTCCTAATTCTACTGTACCTGTAAAAAGCTCTTTTAACCTCTCTAATGGAGGGAGAACTGTTTTTTAATAGACTGGTCAGTCACCGGTGTATAACAAGACCTGCCATTTTAAAGTGGGATGAGTGTGCTTAAAACCAGGAAGGAGGGGTCAGAAAGTACCAAATGAAATCTATAAACACGCCGTCCCTGCAAGCCTAAGGCCGCGCATGCTAGCGAAAGTTGTATTTCGCTTTGCAGCGGCGTCGCGGGCGACCAGGGCATTGATTGGTTCAGGGGCTGTCACATAAGGCGACAGACCCTGAAAAATCAAATATTCCCGGCTTCCAAAAATCCAGTCGCTTTGTCGCTGTCACACTTACTATAAGCACAAGCGGCAGCAACAATGCATTTGTTTTCGGGCGGCGTTGCGTCGCCTAACTGTAAGCGCGCGCGGCCTAAGCCCAACACACTACATTTGGGTCAGAAGGAGTGCTATTGGGATTGTGACCTCATGAATATAACAATACAAGCCCCACTAGCACTCTTTTTGACACACACATGTTTTTTTTTTTCTTCTTCTTTATACACATTATAAAAAAAATTGAAACAAATATAGGTATTTTCATGGGAGAAATAGCATTGAAGCAGCGCACAGCCAAACGGAGATACAGGGTGAACAATAACTCGCAAAATTATTGTATCTCTGCCATGTTAAGAAGGCAAACATCCTGCAACGCGTTTCGCGCCTAGTTGTGCTTTATCACCTGGTGCAAAATGCGTTGGGGGATGTTTGCCTCCTTTTTAACATAGCTTAGATAAAATAATTTTGTGAATTATTTTTCGCGCTGCTTCTATTTCCGCTCCTATGGGTAGGGAATAAGCGCGAGTACATTCTTGGATTTCGTATTTTATTTCTACACAAGTGCTTTAACTCGGGTGGCTTATCCGGTAGGGGGCGTTTTATTGAAGATTACTGAGAAATTATAACGCTGAAGACCTGTGGCTTTTATGTATGGGAGCATTAGTATGGGATTCTCATTTTTTTAGACAAGAATGGGCGTGGAGTTATTTAATGCTGAAGAAACACCTAAGAAAGTATATGTAATTAACTCGCTCACTTGATTCACACGGAGGGGGCCACTATTTCAGCAATTTCAATTGAAAGCTATTGGGCATGTTTTTCCTTGCTTTGTTCAGCACCTATATACAATGCCTTTCCTTTTAGATATATACATGCCCTTTATTTTTAACTGTGGGTTTTTGTACAATACAGGGGATCAAGCGGATCAAGGTCTTGCGAAGCTCTGCTTAATTTGATCAAAATTCACTGGTAACCAAAGTTAGCGAAAACATTAAGGCCTGGATCCCGCTGCTTCCGGCGGCCCGTGCGGCCGCGGACCACCAGCCCCTTTCCTGTAGTGTGGAGGTCCCCGCTGGCGCCTTACTACTTGGCTGACTGCGTCTGTGACGCGTCAGCCGGCCGATGCTGCAAACTCCTAGTGATTTGCAGCTCTGACGCGTCACGTGGTGCGGCAGTCAGCCAATGAGGGAAGGAGGGGAGGGAAGGAGCTACGGGAGGGAGGGGAGCAGGGAAGGAGCTGCGGGGGCAAAGTGTGTATGTGTTGTGTGTATGTGTTGTGTGTTGTGTGTGGGGGTGTGGGGGTGGTGGTGGGGGGCACCACGATCTTCACGAAGTTTTACCACGCCCTCCGGCTCCCTACAGACCGCATATCGCGGTCAATTGCCTCTCAGCGCGCCGCCTGTCTGCAGTGCGGGCGCGCTGACTGAGGGAGCGGGGCCTTAGCCGATGAAGCTGTAAGTCATGTAGAACGTTACGGTCACTGGTCCCATATGTTGTGCGGTGGACAACTTTTATTTATTTTTTCTTCTTTGGAATTCAGCAAGAAAGGAATTGTTTTGACACTATTAGCTGAGAGTGTTACTTTTACTAATACGTACATTTAAAACAAATTATCTCGTATTTGCAGTAAACAAAATCACAGTAAAATGAGACACAAAATTTTTATCCCTCAGTCACATCTACTGAAACAAGGTGATTTTTATATGAAATGTGATGAGATTGCTGTTTTTGCCGTGCTCCAAATAGATGCCATTTGTACATACTACTCATGAGTTGGATACCCCTTGACTAATGTAAGAATATCATTACTTACATCAGTTCCAGATACGTTTTTGTATCCTTGAAATAATCTTTTTAAAGCTCTTTGAAAGGCTAGCATTACGTTTTGGTGACAGTTTTTCTATCCTGTTTATGAATCAGTGCATTTCGTTCATTGCCGGCTCACATTTCCTTCCAAATACAGAGGCCTTTGCATACTGTACACTGTGCATACTTATGTACGTGTGTATACATGTAAATGGCACAGTAACTTACACAGGTGAATGCTTTAGTGACCTTAGTTGATGGGATAGATACAAAACAATACTTCAACGATAAGAGCTGCTTATCAGCCTGGCATTCTGTATGTCTGTCTGTCTGTCAGTTTGGTCAAAATCAGTTATTTTGTAGAGGTTTTTATTCCAGAAATGTAGTTGACTGTTTTTTTGTTTGTTTGTTTGTTTGTTTGATTTTTTGAGGTCTCAGCGCAGGCAAAAAAAGTAAACAACGTATCAATCACCTTTTAAAGTAAAAATTTCACTTTGCATCCATTGTAAAAATGAATACATTTCTGTTTGCAGTAGGCCTGTATAAATAAAACTTTATCTGGTTATTATTGTTCTCTTGATCTTTCACTAGTGATGGCAGCATCATTTGTTTAAACAATCAAAAAGGGAAAAAAACACAGGTCAACGATTTAGCTGAATATACAACAATTTGCAATTTCCTTACCAGTACAATCAGACGCTCCCCCTGCTTCCAGACATTTAAAGAGTCCCTGAAATCCCACCCGATTGGACCAGCTTTACAGTTGGTCCCAATCTCCATGCTATCTTGCACCCCCTAACATCCCCACCCTCTAACCTTAATGGGATCAACTGTGTGATTGAACCATACTCCTGAGACATACTCCGTCCCACGGTGAGCAGCCACTTTAACTTTTCTTTCAGTATTGCCCCCTATTCTCTCTAAATTGTAAGCTCTCAGGAGCAGGACCCTCATTACCTTTCGTATCTTTTTGTGCTTGTTTGTCCTTGTTATGTAACTGTTTATGTAATTTACTTCTCTCTAGCCCCATTATACCGCACTGCGGGAATATGTTGGCACGTATCTAAAACCTGTTGCTTTTTCCTCCGCAATATTGCAATAATACGCCCTTTCCTCTGTTACTCGACTGCTAAAACTCTGACACAGACCCTCATTCTCTCCCGTCTCGATTACTGTAACCTACTGCTGTCCGGCCTTCCTGCCTCTCACCTGTCTCCCCTACAATCTATCCTAAACGCTGCTGCTAGAATCACTTTAATCTTTCCTAGATCTGCCTCAGCCTCTCTCCTGCTCAAATCCCTCTCCTGGCTTCCTATCAAATCCCATATCTCACATTCAATTCTCACTTTTAAAGCTTTACACTCTTCTGCCCCTCCTTACATCTCAGCCCTAATTTCTCGCTATGCATCATCCCTACTCTTGCGTTCTGCTCAAGGATGCCTTCTCTCTGCCCCCTTTGTATCTAAAGCCCTCTCCCACCTTAAACCTTTCTCATTGACTGCCCCACACCTCTGGAATGCCCTTCCCCTCAATACCAGACTAGCACCCTCTCTATCCACCTTTAAGACCCACCTCAAGGCACGCTTGCTTAAAGAAGCATATGAGTAGCACCGTGCTATACACATGATACATAAAGCTTGGCCCCCTGCAAACACACTTATCAGAATACCCTCCTACTGTCCTGTCTCTGTACATTCTTCCTACATACCAATTAGATTGTAAGCTCTTCGGAGCAGGGACTCCTCTTCCTAAATGTAACTTTTATGTCTGAAGCACTTATTCCCATGATCTGTTATTTGTATTTGTTTATATTATTGTCGCGTGTATTACTACTGTAAAGCGCTATGTACATTAATGGCGCTATATAAATAGACATACATACTTACACTTTACATACATATACTTTATAAATCAATAATAATCATTTTCAAACAGTCTTATCACAAAAGGGGTTAGGTAAAGTTGTAAAAATACCCCAAAGCATTGTTACTATGGAAAGATTAAAATCTTAATTTTTTTTTAAATTCTTCTGTCTATATTGTAATAAGGTTGTGTAGTGTAAGGTTGGGATTCACCATTGGGAACGAACACCGTTCAGATAGCAGAGTGAAAGTTGGAATTGCACCTCTTTGAATAGTTCATTGTGTGATTGGGGTAAGAAGCAACATTTGGATGAGAACTGAAATTTTATCTGAAATATTTAGTGAAGTAGCAATGGGATTTCAAAGGTAACAAGTTAGTTACATTTTATAAACGTTGCAGATCTGCACCTTCTGTTGATTGCTGTTGCTAGATCTTTTTTTTAAAAGGTAATTCTAGTGAGTGTTGAGCTTGATTGATTAAAGTAACAAGACATATACCACTGTAATTTGTGCAGATGTCAATGTAAATGTTCATAAGCCACTGTAAGCCGTTTTGTTTTGTGTTTAAAAGGTGTTTGTTCAGTCGAAACTATAAAGTGTTATTTACTGGAACATTGCAGAATATGTCAATCGGCAATATTGCATTGTTCACAAGGTGTCTTCATGGAAGGAAGACAATGGGGGGAGGTAGGAGTGCAGCTCGACAAAGCTGGTTTGTTGATGTGTATGAGCTTTTGGCTATGTTAAAGACTTAGGCCCATATTCCATATTCTCGCATCAAGCTCGAAGGAAGCCGGGGATTGTGAGAGGCCTCTGTAACTTTATTTACCATAATGTTCATGTACATATTGCAGCATTTCAATCATGGCAATAGTGACAGAGCTTTGTTTGCAGAGGGCATATTAATTGCAATGGTATTTTGAGTGCATCTTGTCTGTCTGAACTATGAAACCTATAAATTGACAAACTTCCTTTACATTTACAAGCATGATGTGTCAGAGCCGGCTATGGAAACATTGCTACATTCTCCATATTTGTGTTCCTTCTCCGTTTAAAGTGTCAATTGTGCAACTATATAAGCACAGTTGTGTAAAATTGGGAATCCAGAGGAAGCGTGACTGAGCTTCACATTCCAAATTATTTAATGTATTAATGTTTTACTGGGTGGGGAGAGAGAACTTTCCCCTTGCTGAGTGACCTGTGTTTTTCCTGTTCTTTACGATTAGCGTTAAAATGTGTTTACACAGACACCTTTTTTGGAGTGTTTGTTTTGCCGGTCCCCAGTGTTATGCCTCCTTACCACCCCGTTGTATAATTCAAAGTTGGTCTGAAAGCAAACTCTATATACAGTACTGAAGCGAATAGATGACACGCACTGTTGAGTGCGGTTTCCCACTGAAGCACTTAAGATGTATTATTGCATTCTCGGCCTGCTCCACTTCCTAGATGAAAATCGGATCTTTTTCTGACTATCACATGCACTGTTTATATTATTTGCTATTCAAGTCACCGCTGCTTAGCGAGGAGGAGGCCAGAGGCGCACAAGGGCATGGGGCAGGAGCAATGCTTCAGGTTACTGAGATCCGTGTCTGGGGGTTCAGTTTGCTGTCTGTCAGTGTCGGCCTGCTGTCTGCTGGGTGTCACAGATGCACACAGACATACAGAGCCAATGGGGGTGGGGAGGGCTTGTGCGTCTCTACCAACCACTCAACAACTTTGACTCTTAAAAATTCTAGCTATATGGCTTCTAAGTTAACACTTCTGTCCACTGCATACCATAGTTTAGGGGTGCGCAAACTGGGGGGCGCGGCGCTTAGAGGCCCCGCACTCTTCCCCAAGGCATTTAAATTAAATGCCGGAGGACTACGCGAGGCCTCTGTAACTTTTCTTACCTTGTCTCCGGTAACGCATCGCCATGGCAATGCAGCATCAAATGACGCCGCAGGGTCATGTCATGCCGCGGTGCCATTAATTCTTCCCGTTAAAGTGGCATTTTCCTATGCTAAATGTTTTATTAATGAAAAAGAAAAACACAAAAGCGCACCAAGATTGAGATATACAGTGTATTATAGACAATTAAAATTAGTAATATACACTTACATGGATAAAAACTTTATTGATCCTGATCACGATCGTGACTTCTATGGTGAGGCAACAATAGGGATGAAGGGGGATGATTTCCGTCTCTGCAAACAAGCCCCGCGCGCTGGGACTGTGTCTCTGGCTATGCTGCGTTTTCAGCTCCACACGGTTGTCAGCGTGATGGCCTGCGTGACGCGCATGCGCGGCGGATAAGGCCCCCAATAGTAGTCCCGAAGATGCCTGCCCGTTTTCAGTCTGTGTTTACAGCCGGGCAGCCACTGCAGCCTCAGTACTTCCTGTAATTAGTCTGCTGTCTGCCTTTTTCCCAATAGACTCCCCATGTCAACTGTCAAAGCCAAAAAGTGTGTGTCTGTGTGTCGTGTGTCTGTGTGTCGTGTGTCTGTGTGTCTGTGTGTCTGTGTGTCTGTGTGTCTGTGTGTCTGTGTGTCTGTGTGTCTGTGTGTCTGTGTGTCTGTGTGTCTGTCTTCGTCTTCAGCCTTCAGCCTTCCAGTTATTTGGGAAGTGGTCATGCTGTCCAAAGGAAATACATGTTTCCCCCAGAGAGATTCAGAAGTGATGTTTTGGTTGTAATGCTTACTAGGTCCATTGCCACCAAACATTTAATTAAGTCGCTTAAAATGATAAAAGATTAATTGTAATCTTTACCTTCCCTTTCGTAATTTGATTTCAGGCTTCTTTTTGACAGTAGAACTGTTAATGTCTAATTTCCTTTTTTAATGCTTTTTATTTACTTATGTAATGGTGATTGTTTCTCGCGTGACCTGGCATTTCTAGTGGAATGTGTCTATGGTATGTTGGACTATAATTGCTTGGACCAAATGTCTTTTTTTTTATGACTGATGCCCTTGTTACTATGAGCACTTTAATGTAAGTTGGACAGTATACCAATTCTGTGGTATATTGCAATAATGAAAAAAGCAGATACTGTATGTAGATGTATTTATTATTATTATTATTGTAGAGGTATTACGATCAGTCAGCTGTTTGGGTCATTGACATTGTTGGGACATTTAGAGAAATATTATGACTTGACCAAAATAATTATAGCATGTTCTTGTCACTGCTAGTTTTTTACGTAGCGCTTTACAGAGACATTTTTCAGGGAGAGGTCCCAGCCCCGTGGAGCTTACAATCTGTTTTGGGTGCCTGAGGCACACGGAGATAGTGACTTGTCCAAGGTCACAAGGAGCTGTTTCAATTCCGACACTGGGAATTGAACCAGGTTCCCCTGCTTCAAACTCAGTGCCAGTCAGTGTCTTTACTCACTGAGCCACTCCTCCCAAAATACACAAATGGTTCCCTGCTCTCAGAATGATGAAACAAGTGATATTATTATTATTATTATTTTAATTTTTACACGGGGGTAGTATTTTATTAATATAATGAATGTGATATAGTATTATACTGTAAAATTAGTAAAGTAGCTTGACACAGACGAATACAATTAGTGCAATACAAATAGCAAATGTAGCAGAGTAAATACAGAGTAAAAAAACACACTGCTCAAAAAAAGTAAACCAAACTGATACTTATCTGGGGGCTCAGTGATGGAAAATAGTAGAACAGAAAACTTGGGGGACCAAGCAAATGGGGATTGGAAAAAACCTAATGAGCAAAGACTGTGTGTCTGTGTGTCTGTGTGTCTGTGTGTCTGTGTGTCTGTGTGTCTGAGTGTCTGTGTGTCTGAGTGTCTGAGTGTCTGTGTGTCTGTGTGTCTGTGTGTCTGTGTGTCTGTGTGTCTG
>CM071571.1:14496925-14584626 GCA_036426205.1 Ascaphus truei
GTGTCTGTGTGTCTGTGTGTCTGTGTGTCTGTGTGTCTGTGTGTCTGTGTGTCTGTGTGTCTGTGTGTCTGTGTGTCTGTGTGTCTGTGTGTCTGTGTGTCTGTGTGTCTGTGTGTCTGTGTGTCTGTGTGTCTGTGTGTCTGTGTGTCTGAGTGTCTGTGTGTCTGAGTGTCTGAGAGTCTGAACACCTGGTGGATTAGATTGGAGAAGTAGTTATGAGGAGCTTTGTAGGTGAGCACTAGAACGGTGAAGTTGATTCTGCTAGGTATGGGTATCTAGCGTAGGGATTTGCACATTGAAGTAGCAGATGTAGAACGGTAGGTGAGGTAGATGATCCTGGCACCAGCATTTAGGATGGATTAGGAGCACGTTGCAGCAGTCCAATCAGGATATTAAATGCATGAATTAGATGTATTTATTTTTTGTGGATTACATGGGGGGGAAAGGGAATATTTTTGCAATGTTTTGGAGATGGAAGCAGTAAGAATTGGTGAAGTAGAGGATGTGTGGTATAAAGAAGAGGGAGGTATTAAGCATGCCACCTAGACCTCTGATATGCAGTTTAAAATGCTGCAGATTCTTAGAAGCGAGATCTACCAATATTATAAGGATCTCTGCAACCTTTGTTTTACCCCATCACTTCTATGGCTTTGGTCCCGCTGCGGTCGGCGGCGTGGGGCGGACCACCAGCTCCTTACCTCCGGTCTGGATGTCCCCGCTGGCTCCTTCCGGCGTGGCTGACTGCGTGCTGTGACGCGTCTGACAGCCGGAGCTACAAGGAGATTGTGGTTTCGGCGAGTGCCGCGTCACGTGACACGCAGGAACAAATCACGGAGATCCCAGCAGCCAATCGATATTTTTTTTTTCCCCCTCCGTTCCCCCTGTTCCGATTCCCCCCCCCCCCTCCCCCCCCCCCCGTTCCGATTCACCCCCCGTTCCGATTTCCCGTGTGTGCTTGTGCCTGAGGGGGCAGTGCTGCGTGATGGTCCCGCCCCCTCACATCATGGCCGCGCCCCCCGCGCCGGAACAATTTCACTGCAAGCAAGGCGGGCGCGGGCAGCGGGGCCTTGGCCTATAAAAGCATCCCTCTTTCCCCCTCCCATACTACCATCCCTGCCTGATGTAGGGTGTGTGTGTTTCACATTCTTTAAAACCACCTTTTTTAAAATCTAATAATACCATCCAACTTTTTTTTTATGCTGTCCCTCTACATTTTTAAATATCATAGAAAATGATATTGCCCAACTCTATAAATATGAGCATGGTCAACTGTGTATATTGTTTTCATCACAGAGTGAGTTACCCGTGAAAGACAGATGCAGACATGCAAAACATTGGTACGCCTGCACTGTAACTGTAAAGCCCTTTGACATGAAAGGCATTACATAAATACAAGATATTATTAGCGACCTAAGGGCTTAAGTGAAATGCATTGCCGTGCTGTCTGACGCTGACAGACCAACGCATGTTTAGGATTATGGTTTTGTCGTGCTGCGATTTCCACTTCAGAAGAACTATATTAGAAAGTTGTTGTTTTTTATAGTGACAATCTGTTGACAGGTCCAAATTGACACTTTCCTGCCGGATTTTGAAAGTAATTTTTTTTTCAGGAAGATTTAAAGACCTGTTCTGTTGCTGTGGTTGGTCTTTTGTTAGCAGAGCATTTTATTACACGTCTGAAGTAGTCATTGGTGCTTTAACTGGAATAAGATGTTTTAAATATCTAAAACACCAACCTCAGCTGTTGGTTAGACTACATAAACCTGAACAATCAATATATTTCCTAATATGATACTTAGGCAGCAGTACGACTCCTCTTCTGGTATGTTATACTGATGTTACTGTGAAGAGTCCATAAGAATGAGCTGCTTGCAGTAGTACGTGGTTTCTAGTGGGACCTATGCTTTGTGCCTCGTATTTCTGGCCCCTCTGGCAGTGATTTGGCCTCTTGCGTTCTAGAAAACTTCACGTGAAAGACGTTGCTAGAGAAAAGGACATTTTATTATTCTTGGCTTGTGGCACAAAAACAAAGCCACAGTTGGGCTTCTAGATGCTCTGCAAGACATACGTGCATGTTTCATTTTGTATCAAACATAAACCGAAGACATTGTGTGTTCGGGAGCCGCAAATAATTTGTACAACGTTTGTGCTTCCCAACCATTCATGTTCAATTTATTTCTTGTCAATTTGGACTGTGTTCTATGGGTCATAGTGCGACCACTGTTCTGTATTTGGTGAATAAAAGTTCATATTCATGCAGCTTTGCCACCAGCTCTGTGTTTGTTTTTTTTCTTCCCCTCTATACAGTATATCTAACACCAATCTGGTAATGTGATAAATCCATTCTCTGCCAGCCGGCTGTGTAATACTGTACATTGCAGAGCACTGACAGCGTAATAGTGTTCACACCTCTCTTAATACTTCCATTGTCGGAGCGACAGCAACCCAGTGATTCACAGTTTGTAAGCAAATCTTCTAGTGCCTGCTGGCAGCGAAACAGTCAAACCCAATATGGATGGTTTGAATGTTGAGTTCATGCAAAATGAGAAAGCCACATAGACTTCGTTCAGGGTCTGATGTATTTGATTTCTCTGTGGATAAATGCCACTCGTGCACCCACACGTGAATCACCGCCGTAGCAACACAAGGTTATGAACAAAAGGAATGCTGCACGCATTGAGCGGAGTGTGGGGGGATAGAAAGGATTAATACACAAAGACCACAGTAAGTGACAGAGAAAAAAAGAAGTTGAAAAAAATAGGGGAGGTGCATAAGTAGTAATTTGTGACAGTGCTGCTGTATACAGGAATCTGCTGCCCTGGCTCTGAACTCTTTGCCCCACTTTATGCACCGGCTCACTTTTTTGTTTTTAGGGTTGTTTGACTTGTCTGTAGGTTCATAAAGAATCACAAATACTTGGACCTTCAGTGTGGGAAGCAGGTTTAGGCCAGGGGTAGTCAGCTCCAGTCCTCAAGGGCTAACCATCATATCACGATATCCCTGCTTCACAAACGGGAACATGTTGCAAACATCTTGCACTGTTGGATGTGTGCTAAAGCCTGCTATAGGAATCAGAGGATACTCGGTATTATATTAAAACTCATTAAAAATGGCATTGAGTTGAATGTTAAAATAAAAAAAAGGTACAGGCATACCCCGCATTAATGTACGCAATGGGACCGGAGCATGTATGTAAAGCAAAAATGTACTTAAAGTGAAGCACTCCCTTTTTTCCACTTATCGATGCATATACTGTACTGTAATCATCATATACGTGCATAACTGATGTAAATAACACATTTGTAACGGGCTCTATAGTCTCCTCGCTTGCGCACAGCTTCGGTACAGGTAGGGAGCCGGTATTGCTGTTCAGGATGCGCTAACAGGCGCATGCGCGAGCTGCCGTGTGCCTATTGGGCGATATGTCCTTACTCGCGAGTGTACTTAAAGTGAGTGTCCTTAAACCGGGGTATGCCTGTAGTAAGTATTATCTAATACTACAGAATTAATTTAAAAAGAAAAAAAACATAAGATTTCACGTTTTGCTGCTTTAATAAAGCATAAAAGTTTCGTATCCTGCAGTCCAAGTCATTGAAGAAATCCAAGAGTAAACATTACGAGGAATCACTATTTCATTAGTGTCCCAGTTCACCATGGGCTTCGGCCTTGTTTCTTTCACTGTGAATTAAACAAATCCATAATGAGGTGGTGGAATAATTTTTTTCTCCCCAATAAAGTAATTAAGACCAGTACTTCCGCCTGCAGACGTCGTGGGCGAGCAAACAAGGAGAATAACCAGGAAGAATATCTTCCTTAAAATTCTGGGAAGGCGTCCAAGGTTCGTCTTGCTGAAATAGTTGCTTTTCCTCTGCTAAAAAATCCAAGCAATAGCTGTATCTCAGGGGTGGGCAACTTCAGTCCTCAAGGGCCACTAACAGGTCAGGTTCTCAGGATATCTCTGCTTCAGCACAGATGACCCTTGAGGACAGGAGTGGCCCACTCTTGCTGCTGTAGCTCAACACTGTTGTAGAAAGACTATTGCCTAGCCTTTGGCTCTGCAATAATGCTTGTTTCTCTACAGAAAGACTGTGCCAGCTATCCATAAAAACAAACCTCTTTGAAGTAACGCGTACCTTTAACCATTGGCTGTACAAAACGTAACGTCCTAGTACAGAGATGGCTAACTCCAGTCCTCAAGGGACGTTTTTTAGGCTATACCTTCTTCAGCACAGGTGACTCAATCAGTGGCTCCACTGTTTGCCATACATATGGTAGTTTTTCCTATGTTATGCCATTATTCCGATACATTTACAGAAAAAAGATATAATGTAGAGATGCCCACGATGCATATTAAATTGCTGCAGAACTGTTTTTGGTAACAAATCTTTGCATTCTTTTGAGGGGCTTCGAAGCTATGATGCCAATTGTTGGTATACTTTGTCAATATGAAGTGAAAGGATCAGTTGAAGGTGGGGAAACACTGCACCTTTTTGGTTCTATATTTCGCTGTACCTAACATCTATTTATCAAGGCCTTTTTACTGAGGCCAAACTGCTGCTCTGCAGCGTCACAAGAAGCTGCTGGTTGCTTTTGTGTGGCTGTTTAAAGCATCAATATAATGTGCTCCCTTCTGCATCTTTTTTTGTGCCAGCTAGGATTATGGCCCATGTTCACTAAGCAATCTTTTGCCATAAAACACCTTCCAGTGCTGGAAGATAACTTGCTGCCTCTTTAATGGTCTGGAAGGTGCTTTTGGTAGAGTATTGCTTATATAAATATGGCCTTTTATTCCCTGGTGATCTGACTTGTTGAAGTGTTTTGTGTATAACAAATAATGTTGACCTCTAACCTTAAAATCCTGCACATGGACACCAAAGGCAGGCAGAAAAAAGGTTACCTTGGCAGCAGGTTTAGAAGTGGAACTAAGTTTTGCAGATTCTAGAACAGGTATGTCTGGATTGGAGTTAAGCCTCTTGAGAGAGGCTAAGCATTGGCTGAGAATACCTTTTGACAGGCTGAATCAGGAGTTCGAGACTCTGCTTGGAGAGGTTATAACTGATGGGATAATGGTGTTTAAGGTGACACACACTGCTTTAATGCAAGCAGGAGATGGTGTTTTTTAATTGACATTAGGATTTGGTAGTTAAAGGTGCAATCCCACATAGTCAACCAGTTGAATTTCTTAAGAGCCTCAGAATGGAAAAGTGTCAATCAAGTTTTTTTTTTTTCACTGTCTTTATAGGAGAATCAATACATTTGGGGGGAGGTGGGACTCTGACTCTGCCCTTGTTGAATGCACTGTGACGTCACACAAAGAATAGCTAGAGAAAATCAAACCCCTCCCAATTCTCACTTTAGAAATACATTAGAATATTTATAGGCGTCCAGACTTGGGTTTAAAAAAAATGTATAAATCACCCAGGTGGGACACCTTAAACAGGTCACTGAAATTAGTTCACTGGTCCTAGGAGGCACTGCCCATTTAAAGATGCAGACCAAGCAAATTCCTACATGTTTATTTTTTTTAATAAATCAGTTCTGTACTATGAGAATTCTTGTAGCATTTTTTTTAAACAATTCTGAATTCAATTTTTAATGTATTATAATGTAACAAGCATTTTTGTTTCTATTGCAACCATTTACAAAGTTACACCCCCTTCCTCTTCTGAAACAGGCTCTGGCACACCCCTTTTTGAGCCCTGCCCCCTCTAGCAGGGCACCAGTTGTATCTAGTGACTGCCTGATCACATGATCTTCCCCACAGAGATTTGTATATTTGGTCCTCTTCTGCTGCACTGACAGCCATTTAGTGAGCCCCTGATTCGAATCTTTGCGGATCGATTGGCAACTTTGCTAATTACTTACCATTGTGTGGATTGTATTGATGCATATATTAAAGGGGGAGGGAGAAACAGCAGTTTGGACTGCTGCTTTAAGGCTCATAAGCTATATTAATTACATTTGTATAAATGAGATCTTAATTGTGTAGTAATTTAGGAGGATAAAAGTTGCATTTCCTAGATTGGGTAACTGGATTCTCTTTGCTCTATAAAACAGGATAGCTTTCCTCGACTGTTCTGCATTTCCGGGTATGGTAGGTCAATGATCAGTCTAAATAGCATGGCAGCGTGACACATTAAAGGGTGTGAGAATTCATGCCCAATATACACCTAGGAAATGTAACTTTATATGTACTGGCTGAGACTAAACCAATCACAATGCCGCAGATTGACCCTCGCGTGTACTGAAGGGCTGTATGTGTTCTTTCCACTGTCTCTGTATTTTTCAAGTCAAGAGGAAAAAGGATCTATATAGCATTACTCGAGGTTAAATGGCCACTGGGATGGGAAGCATATGCTGTACTTGTATCAGAGTTCTTCCACTAATGCTGCAGCAACTTAAAGTTCCTATTTTGGTAAAGTTATACTTTTACAAATGTGGATTGGTCCTAAATTACCAACAGCAACGCAAATTGAAAAGTACATATATTCATTTCTTTCTAATAAGAAAGGTGCTATATTGGGCAAGGGAATTAAATGGGGAGTGATTATATCCACACTCTACCTCAAATTAAACAAGAAATAATTTCTTTCATCAGGTATCTTCTTACCTCAATAACCAGGGGCACAACTGCATGGTAAATGGCTAATCTCCTATTTATTTATTTTTTAAACTACTATTTTTATTAAGATTTTTAAGCATAACTGGGAAGGGGTACAGAAAAGGAGGGAGTGGAGGGGCAACAACCATTTTGTATCAGAATTCTTACAATCAACAACAGTCACATTACATAGCATACAACATTTTATAAACGACATATCCTACACTCCTCACTCCCAGATCCTCTATCCTATTGGGACCTTACCCCTATCCAACAACCCAGGGATCCCAGACTCTATCAAACTTCCTTGTGGTATGATTTGGGAATGAGGTGAGTCTCTCCATTAATGGTACATTAACCCTTCTAATCTCTCTTCTGGAGGGCGGCAGTGACTTTTTCCGCGCACCTAGCCATTGTTTTGAATATGCAAAATCAATTTAGCTGTGTAATGATTCGCATCTTCCATAGGCTTGGTCAAAATGATTCAAATTTGGTCTAGCAGAATCTTGATTCCCGTCACATCTTCTATTAATTTCAAAACTGTTCTCCAGTATGTCTGCATTACTGGACATAACCACCATGTGTGTGCTAGGTCCCCTATCTGTGCACAACCCCTCCATCTGTCAGAGGCCTCAGGGAAGATTTGCGTTATCCTTTTGGCAGTGTAATACCAATGTAATAACGTTTTATAAATATTTTCTTTTGTTACTGTACATATAGAGGATTTACCCGCATTCTCCCAGATATCTTCCTAGTCCTCTCGTTATATCAGTCTGGAAGTCCAGACCCCACTGGTCCATATATTTAAGGATCGTGTTATCCTTCTGGGGGATTAAACCATGGCAAAGGGATGAAATCGGGCCTTTTTGATATTTTTTTTGTTTTGCATAAATCTTCGAATCGTGTGCATCTAGGGAATTCCTCCTCATAGAAACCCTGGCGGACAAAATGCCAGAATTGCATATATTTAAACACCTCCGTCAGAGGTAAACCGTATTTTCTCGTCAATTTCTCAAACGACATCAACTTTATCTTTTTCTAATCTCCCATCTGTAGAATTCCACTCTGTCTCCAGGTTTCAAAACCCCGACCCTGGAAACCCGGCAAAAACCCTGGATTACCGAACAGGGGCGTAAGTCTAGATGGAGTTGACATAACCTTGTATTTCTTTTTTTGCCAACTGCCAGATTTTCAGAGTAAACCCGATTACCGCCGTCTCCCAAGTCCAGTCCCGGAGCTTGACCACAGCAAAGTAGGCGGGCCAACAGGGTATTTAAGTGGGCTCTCCAAATCCACCCAAACGAAGGTCCCTCTCAGGGAGTGCCAGTAAACCATTTGTTTCAAATGAGAGGCTATATAATATTTTAGAATATTTTTAACTGGTAGACGCCCTCCTTTAGACTCCAGCATAATTGACCTGGCTATTCTCGGTTGTTTGTTTCCAAATAAATTGCATAATTCGTTTTTGGATTTCTTTTATATTTGTATGTGTGACAGATATTGGTAGTGTTTTGAAGTAGTATAGAAGTCTGGGCAGGATAGTCATCTTAACCGCGGTTAAACGCCCTATCCAGGAGATATAGTGAGAATTCAAAGCTTGTAGGTCTTTCTAATCTTAGAAAAGAGTTCGGGATAGTTATATTTATGAGTTGTAGTCCCTAGTAAGGTATATCCCCAAATACTTCAGATGGGTCTTTTTCCATTTATAGTCAAAGTGTCAAAGCCTCTGTTTCTGCAACCTTTTATTATCTTTTCTTTGGTTGCATATTGATGCAGCCTCAGAACCACATCTCTGCTTCTTTTGGGATCATCAAATCTCGGACCCAAGGCTCTATGGGCTCTATCCATTAAAAGATCACCGTCTTGTAGTTGGGGGTCAATTGACAAAAAAAAGTCTCCTAAGATATTGCTGGAGGGCTTCCGCAGACACCGACTCAGGGATATGGCGAATGCGTAGGTTCTGCCTTCGCTCCCTGTTCTCCAGGTCGTCTATACCGTCTCTCATAGCTCTTATCTCTTCTTTGCGGCGTAGGACTTTGTCAGTATTCAACTGGTTTTGTAAGGCAATGTCCACCTTGTCTTGCAGCTCTGTAGTTCTTTCCGCCAGTAAAGAAACTTCTGCTTTAAATTCCTTTACAGCTCTATCCAGTGCTGACTGAAAGCCAGCTTGCATTTCCTTAAACATATTCTGGAGGTTCTGCTTTGTGATCACTGTATACCCCTCTGCCATACTATTCTGTCTGTCAGTGACAGCTCTCCCCTCCGGCTCTCTTCCTGTGATGGCTCTTTCTGCTGAGTTTCTCAGCACTGCCCTTCTCTCTGAGGTGTCCCCCTCAGTCCCTGCAACTCTTCTCTCTGCTCCCTTGTCGGAGCTCGATGCTGTGCACTCACCTCGGCGCCATCTTTTATTTTATTTTTGGACTCTGCTGTCGCTGGCTGCCTGCGGCTGTAATGGGACAAATCTGGTGTCCCTGGCTTCAAATCCCTCTTAGGGGGCATCCACGCCTGCTCCCCTGGCTGTTGCTGTATCCCGTGGGCCGGAAAAAATGCTGATCAGGACAAAAATCTATATCTGGCGGCGGTGTGCACAGAGCTTCCCTAGCACACGTGCACCCGTGGCGTCACAGGCGCGCCCCGCTAATCTCCTATTTTAAAGCCATTCATGATGCACCACGTCTTGAATCCACCAGTGTGGCTGTGTGCTCTTTTTAGATATTTGCATTGTGCAATAACGTCCAATAAAACACATTTAAAAAATGGTAGCACAGCCTACAACAGATCTAGACTTGTCCCCAACCTAAACAGTGGCTAAAACTGAATTACAATTTGGGACTGAAAGTGTCTCCAATTTTTGATCCCTCTTGTCTTCTACTGTATATTCCACATGTCATTCGTGGACCTAATCTGAGGATGTACCACAGAGTGAATGCTTTTCCTGTAATAGGGGATTACACTGTGCAGATTCCCTGAGTTAAGGACTGTTTATTTGCTGTAGGAACTGAAAGGGACAAGTTGAACAAGCATGTGATAAATATCCTCAATGAAACAATGTGCTTGTTCTACCGCATGTTTCTTAGTATATGTTTTATTACAAATGTTAATGTATCTTAAGATGAAGGACACCGCACTTCGTTGCCATTGACTGTTGAATGGGTGATATGAGTAAATGTTACCAGGGTCCCTAACCGTTTAATGAAATTCTTCTCTACTGTTCACTTCAGACTCTCTTTCCTCCCGTCCCCACCCCCCCTCCCAGCTTCTCTTTCTCAGAGTACTCTGAATCAGTGTGAGATTTGTTATTTAGCTCATATGCTGACTCAGTGAGGCATGTAAGAGAAGATGCTTACATGGAAGAAAAAAGGCTGCTCTCTAACACCAGGCTAAAAATAAGTGGGCCTGGGAAGTAGAATTCAAATCCGTAGTCTCACCCAGGGCCCTGTTCCCAGTACTCTCTAGGCACCTCGGCTGGTGTTATATGTTATGGGTTACAATGTAAATTGAAATCACAAATAGAAGTAAAAGGAATGGTAATATACAACATTGTGGAGATACCAATACTTTTTATTTCAAAGAGTTACTGCACACCATTATTTTGGATAAAGGTTATTTGCTGTCTGGTTATCTGCGTGGATCACCTATTGTCCACTGTTTTCATTTAGGTCAAGGCTCTTATTTCTTATTATTTATTTATTTTTTAAGAAGAGTAGGTAAAGGGTTTAGTTTTTATTCTACCTTCTGAATTTGATAAGTCATTGTATAAAAGTGAATTATTTGTTAAGGGTTTGGAAAGAGTCCTACGGCAAAAAGTGTGTAATTAACTCTCTAATCATTCTTCTGCAGATATTAAGAGTCTTGTCTTCTGTTTTTAATCTGTCTCATAGCAAGACAAGAACTCTGTTTCATTCCTCAAGGTATTAACAACTACAGGCATACCCCGCATTAACGTACGCAATGGGTCCAGAGCATGTATGTAAAGCGAAAATGTACTTGAAGTGAAGCACTACCTTTTCCCCCACTTATCGATGAATGTACTGTACTGCAATTGTCATATACGTCCATAACTGATGTAAATAACACATTTGTAACAGGCTCTATAGACTCCCCGCTTGCGCACAGCTTCGGTACAGGTAGGGAGCCGGTATTGCTGTTCAGGACGTGCTGACAGGTGCATGCGTGAGCTGCCGTGTGCCTATTGGGCGATATGTCCTTACTTGCGAGTGTACTTAAAGTGAGTGTCCTTAAACCGGGGTATGCCTGTATTTGAAAGGGGACACGGCCTATGAAATATTCAAGCCACCATTCCTGGTCCTGTATTACTAGTAAAGGGATTAATTTAAAGCAAAAAATTGTACCTGGAGTCAATACATCGGCAGCATACTTGCAGATTTTCACATTTAAAGGGGCAATCCCTCGTGGAACCAAAGTGAACTTGTGGCTATGACATGCTTACGGGGTCACATCTGGGCGATGTTTTTTTTTTTCTTTTTTTGTTTAACCAAAGCTGATACCTATACGTATTTTTAAATGGGTTAGTTTGTAAACATGGTGAGCTGAGACTTGGGAGGAGTTTGATTTTCCTTTGTCTGATATCCATGTGTTTTGCAACATGTGTTTGTACAGCCTGAGCCCTCTCTCCATTCTTTCCCTTATCTTTATTAACACGCTTATAAGGACAAGGTGGGCAAAGGCAATGAAGGGGGCTCAACTCCAGTCCTCAAGCCCTCTCCCCTCCCCTGCCCAAACCAATTAAACTGATCAGATTAACAGAAGGTGATTTTCTGGCTGTATACTGTATGTGATGTTACTTTAAACTGCTACTTGGTTGGTTTTTTCATGCATGTTTTGTTTATGGTTATGGTACAGTAAGAATGGTTATTTTATTTATTTTTTTTAATTGACTATGCAAGGCAAAATGTCTTGACAACCTTAAAATATATAAATTGTGTAGAGGTTTGTAGCTGATTTTTGTAATGTTTTGCTATTTTCTTCTCTTACAGAACTTTTGCACCGTACGGATTTTAATTTCTCCCCGCTAAATTATTACAAGCCTGGAATTATTACTTTTTCCCTTGGTTTTTTTCCCCCTGCGGTTTTGGGATCCCATAAAGATGTCCCGCAGCCCCGATGTGAAGGAAGACCCCGTGGAGTGCCCCCTTTGCATGGAACCTTTGGAGATCGATGATATAAACTTCTTTCCCTGCACGTGCGGATATCAGATTTGCCGCTTTTGCTGGCATCGTATACGCACAGATGAGAATGGACTCTGTCCCGCTTGCAGAAAGGTCAGGCTTGTGGCAACCCAATCGCATACCCACCGTTCTTTTTAACTGCGGTTTACGCAGCGCCTCATATCCCTGACTTATTTCTAGGCCCTTGCAACTATTATTTGTGCTAATGATAACCTCGTGTGATAACATTGTGTGCTAATGTGTTTGCAAATTCCCAAAAGCAGCACTCCCCCTCCTCGCCCCCGCCCCTTTATTTATTTTTTTAATTACCTGAAGTGTGGGGTTTCCCCGTTGCTGATCTGCTGTCCACCGACATCTGGGGTCACCGTGCTTCCCAAGATATTTGTAGTTTTTGATGCCGTTTTCTGTCGCCACACAAATTCTTGGCATATGCCCACGGGTCGCTAACGTGAGCGACCCCAGGGGCTGCTTTGGTTTCCACCGTGCAAGTGTTCTTGCCCATTGGTTAAAACTATACATACTTCAGGAATGGGCGACTGCTTCTTTAACGGTATTACTGCCAGGATGCATTGCTCGGCCATCTGGTATCAAAATGGTTAAGATCTGCAATACCAGAGAAGGAGTGAGGCAGGTGGTACTGCAGCAAATACATTATAATGTAGTATTACTAGTGTTTGAAAGAGGCTTGGAAACGGCTTTTCTTCTGAGGCTACACCATGTGGGAACACAATCAATAATACATATTACTACAAAATAGCAAGAACACCACCATTGCTCTAACCAATATGGCATTGTTCTAACCAATATAGCATTGCTCTAACCAATATGGCATTGTTCTAACCAATATAGCATTGCTCTAACCAATATGGCATTGGTGCGTACCTGGAACAAGCGGCTGGCCAAACTTGCTACAAAAGACGTGCTCCAGCACAGGAATCGGATGTAGTTTTGAGTAGTTAATTACTTCATAATGTAAAACTGAGCTAGACTTTCGACCCAGGTGTCTTCATCAGGACAATACACAACACAAAATTTAAAAGTAATAAATACACACGCACACAAACACACACAGCTGTATTTTAGTCTTACAATGTATTTCATGTGAATTCTTAAAAAGCACATCAGATCATACCTTGCTGCAGCTATGTGTGGGGAAAGAACACAACAAAGCGGGAGGGGTACTGCAACTAGAAGAGCGAACGCTTATCCACAGAGATGTGCATAAGGTGGGTGCGGAGCTAAAATGAAAAGCTTGCAGCAGAACAAGAGTAAACGTGGAGCTTTAACCCAAGAGTTCTGTGAGCACAAGTCACTATTAACTCGTGTGTGTGTGTGTGTGTGTGTGTGTGTGTGTGTGTGTGTGTGTGTGTGTGTGTGTGTGTGTGTGTGTGTGTGTGTGTAGAAAACACTTAAATCAAACTGACACAACACAATACACACTGTGATAAGATTATCTAGGCAGCATAGTTACAAACACTACTAGCCTGCTCAGTAGATGCCTAGCAGAATGTACTTGCCAGCAGAGACTGCCACAAGAGACGACTGCTGACTCCCATTTGAATCTTGCTTGCTGGCTGCTCTGTTTCACTTGTTAAGACCGTTTACTGCCACTCATGTGGTACAGGACATTGCTTACACTCACAGACCCGTGTGTGGGAGGAAGAGGTCTGGCTACCAAAGCTCTGCACGGATTGGTTGATCCCTGGGTGATGTCAAGGCATTTTACACGAAGGCTTCTTGGACTTGTAGTTCATCTCTGTAACGGGCTGGGGGTGCATTTTTAGGTTCCTGGGATTTTTCGTGTGTGTGTATACACATACGTGTGTGCATGTGTAGACATATGCACATATACATAGCCATGTGGGCGTGTGTATACATATATACAGAACAGAAAATGGTAAAGCTGCACACCCATAGATAAAGAAAACTACTTGCAACAACCGGTGCTGCTGGTTCAGGGACAACTGCCAATAAATAGATCCTAAGATAGTGAAGAATTGATGGTCCAGGGCACAATGCGGATTTTCAAAAGATTTAATAAATCAAATAGCACCAAATACGATGTTTCGTCCTTCACAGAGGACTTTCTCAATTGGTTGGCATATATACACACATACAGGGTTGGAAAATGTATGTATGTATGTTTTAAGCTATGGTGGGGGAAAAAGGTAACAAGAAACCTCCACCGTATTGCAAATAAAAAGATCACTTGTGAGCACATTCACATGCCTTAGGCTTAGTCCATGGTGACTCAGCCCGTGCGGAGGCGCGCTGAGGCTGAGGGAAAGCGGGTGCTTTCCCTGGCCTTGGTAGGCGCGCCGTCCGGGAGCGGGCCAGTGACGTCACGGAGCTGCGTTCACGTGACCGGCCCTGCGCTCTACGTGAGTGCTTGAATCTAAAATTTACTTAAGACCCACGCTTCTGCACGCTTGCTGAAGCGTGCGCGCGAGCCCCTGCTAAAGCCGCTCTCATTGCGGCTGCAGGGGCTCACTGGTAAGCGTGAGCGCGCCTCAGCACGAGTCAGCGCCTAAGCGTTGACCATGCCCGAGGCCTTAGACAGATCTGCAACCCTGCCTTTCACCATTAGCACCCAACATACAGTGCTTCCACTGCAGTGGTGCAAGGAAAGTAAGCGCAAACCTTAAAAATACATTATTAAAAAACAAAACAAATAAATATCACCAAGAGGAGATGCAGCTGGTGTGAGTGATTTCGCAATCGCTCAAAGTAACGGCTGGGGGAGGACACAGAGCACAATAACTTCCTCTCCAAGGTGGAAAAATCACATGGAATCTCAAATCGATAAAGGCAGCATATGTAAAGAAAAAAGAAAAAATATAGTGCAACACAATTTAATATAAAACACTCGAGCAAGGAGGCTCCAATACACTCACATGCTCCAGGAAAAAATAAAGCAGTTTAACCACTCTGGGTTCAGACGCAGTAGGTAGGCTCCAGTCAGCCGCATATGCGGAAGAAGAGGACGTGCAGCAGCTGACTGGAGCCTACCTACTGCGTCTGAACCCAGAGTGGTTAAACTGCTTTATTTTTTCCTGGAGCATGTGAGTGTATTGGAGCCTCCTTGCTCGAGTGTTTTATATTAATTAAATTGTGTTGCACTATATTTTTTCTTTACATATGCTGCCTTTATCGATTTGAGATTCCATGTGATTTTTCCACCTTGGATAGGAAGTTATTGCGCTCTGTGTCCTTCCACTGCAGCAAGGGATTCTGGGAAATGACGTGCAAATCAGCACACCGTGTCACCTTTTGTCTGAAAAACCATTGTTACATGGAGCCCATATAAGCTAATGCTCGCTGTTAACAGCTTTAAAAAACATCATGGGAATCAGATGCAAAGCCAGAGAAACCATTCACAGACATGTTTCAACCTTAATGGGTATCATCAGTGTGAAGTTGGTTGTACTACTGGCTTTGCAATTTTCAAGACTGTAGGGTTTACCATCCAACTCATATATAGAAAATTACAAGCTGATTAAACTTGTGTACTATTGTGTCTGTACTTACTTGGTGTAGCAAAAGACAGTCACTGTCATGTTTTGCCGTAATATGCATTGGTCCTAGGAGGGGATTGTCCGCAAAACCGCAAAGTGAACTAATTTTAGTGACTTGTTTTTTAAGGGCTCTCATCTAGGTACCCTGTTTACCCAAGTTAGACACACCTGTCTTCTTTTATTTTTTTTTAAAGTTCGGCTTGGATGGGGTTTGTCTTCTTGCTGTCTCCCTTTTTGTGTGTTCTGCAAGTACAGGAGGACCCCACTAATACGGCGGGTTCTGTTCTGAGGACCCGCCGGAAAGTGGAACTGGCGATTTTCGTTAGGTGCGCATTCGCAGACCGGCAATGCACCGTTCTGCGCATGCGCGACAGAAGGAAACCCCTCTATCCAGTGCATGCGCGACCCCTGGACGTTCCGTTCTGCGCCTGCGCGGACATGGCGGCGGCAACATGACGGCCCCCTTCTCGGCACCGCCGTATTGGCGGATCGCCGAAAAGCAGAGCCCTGCTGTACTTGTACAGTCTCTTCCTATCATCTTTATTGGCTCTCTGAGAAGAACAGGGCAGATTAAGGGGGGGAAAAAAACACTTGATTGAGAAACATTTCCTCATTCAGAGGCCCCTTTAAAAATGCAGCAGGCCGACTGAGTTTGCAGCTTTAGGCCGTGATTATACCCAAAAACGCACGCAGCGTCGTGTGTAACGTCGGCGCGCGGCTCCAAAACAAGTAGCTTCCATCCAGTGAAAGTGCTCATACCGCAAGCGACCGTCGCGGCGCACCATACTGCAAAGCGGACGGCTGGGGAAGAGACTGAGAAATTTGGGGGGGTTTTCTTGCGACAACAGTGTCACATGAGTGATTCAGCCAATGAGGGTGAACTGCTCACGGCCAAGCCTCCCCTACCCTGTCTCCCTGGTATAATCAAGATGGTGCTCGGCGGCAACGCTGGGTAACGTCACAGAATAACGCTGCCGCCCTGCAACACTTGGTATAATCAAAGCCTTAAGTGGAACAAATATATTTTCGTTTAAAGAGTATTTTCATAATGCTTATTGGAGATTTTGCAGACATTACATATGAAGAAAGGGTTTGGGAGGCCGCTAAAGCTCTATATATTATTTAATCTACGTCTTTCTTGTCCTATTAATTTTTCATAACCTGGTCATCATCTTTCATAAAGTGGTCACATTTTGGTAAGACCAGGATTTTTTGGATTTATGAATGAATCATTTTGCAGTACATTGTTAGAGAGTAAGTAATCTTAATTCACTTCAACCTTCCAGCATTATAAATGACTTCACTAAGGAGGACTGGCTGCCTCCTGACTTTTGAACAGTAAATACAGCTATGTAATTTGTTTAATTTTACATTTCATTTAGAATAGCTGCTGCAGTGTGCATATGCACAATCTGTGTAAAATGACAAAATCTGCCTTTAAGCTTCCACATCTACCGCAGCAGTCATACTGACTGATTTATTTCTCTTAAAACAGCCTGACATTGTGTTTTCTGCCACAGCCATATCCAGAAGACCCAGCAGTATACAAACCCCTGTCCCAAGAAGAGCTGCAAAGGATAAAAAACGAAAAGAAGCAGAAACAGAACGAGCGGAAACAGAAAATATCCGAAAACCGCAAACATCTGGCCAGCGTGCGCGTTGTGCAGAAAAACCTAGTCTTTGTCGTGGGGCTTTCGCAGCGTCTCGCAGACCCAGAGGTAGACCCAAATACTGCTTAGACATTCAATTGTAAGAGTATGACATGTGTTAGTGTCCATTGGATTGACATTCACACCTTCAGACAGAGGGACCAGCATAGCGTTTGCAATGATCTAGTTTGAAACACCTTTTCTATCTATATATTTATTTAACTGGCCATTCCTGCGGCAAAGGGTTTGGGGAAAAAAAGTTGTAGGTTTGATTTCTTCTTTGCCACGCATATTAGTAATGCATTTTTTTAAATATAGCCCTTCATTGTATGGTGCTTTGTACATAGAATTTTTCAAACAGAGAACTTTCCCTCAAATTTTCGGTGCTAGAAAAGGTGATATAGCCAGTGTCACCAGGGATTTAAACTAGGCGTACCTCCTGTAAGGTTAGTGACTTAACCACTCGTCCTCCCCTAGTGCTATTTGGGCCAATATTTCAAAAGCTGTAAAGCGTAATTTAAACCAGGGGTGCGCTAGCGTTTCAGTCTGCTCTCCCCTTACCTGTTCTTTGACATCTTCACGGCATCATTTGCTGCCATGGCGACGAGTTGCCAGAAGCTGGCAGCGACCAAGTAAGGGAACTTACAGAGGCCTCACGCGTGCTCCCCCGGCATTTCATTTAAATGCTTTGGGGAAGCGTGCGGGGCCTCTGTGAACATCGTGCCCCCCCAGTTTACGCACCCCTGCTTTAAACTATGAAAGTTGTAAAGAAAGGCAGTTTAAATTCCATGTAATGACTCTTCTTCTGTCTCCTGCTAACTGGGTTTGATGTTTTGGCTACATTGCATAACATGCTTGTGACCCTAATTTTTTATTTATAAGGCTGTAACATTTTTCATAGCCCTGTACAACCGGGGATTAATGGCAGAAGTAACATCGCATGTCACCACATTTGTATGAAGATCCCCCCACTCCGGGAAACGTGCAATTAAGAGTTGTATGGTTTTATAATTAAGACGTTCTCCACTGCTACATTCACTTTGCATTTTGGTTAATTATAATGTATTGTTCCCCAGGTTTTAAAACGACCAGAATATTTTGGGAGGTTTGGGAAAATACACAAAGTTGTCATCAACAACAGCACATCCTATGCAGGATCACAGGTGAGTGTTCAGGTTTGTGTAGATGTTCTGTAGATACTGCATAGCCGCTCTGCAGAGACTCAAACCCTAAGTGGTGAAGAGGTGGCGAAGTTGGGCTTCATTGTTAAGCAGAGATCTTTCATATCTTAATGTTAATAAAAAATGTATGAAGTCAGGCATTCCTTGGCCCAAAATGGATTAGCCCTCAAATGTACCACAATTGCATACAGTGAGGTATTGTGAAAATTAAGAAAACGTCAAATGTTTGTACAGTAGGATGCTCCATATTTATTAATCCCTTTTTTCAGTTGGTCATTAAAGCAGCAGTTCAAGCAATATCCTACGTGTATTTTTTTGTTTTTTTAATAAATAATTTCTGTACTATGAGAAAATACTTGTAGCATATAAAAAAATGTTTAAAAAAAAAATGTTTTAATGACATTTTTAATGTTTCTAATGTAGGATGCATTTCCAAAGTGACAGCCCCTTCCCCTTCTGATAGGCTTTGGCTCTTGAGCCCCGCCCTCTCTCTAGCAGTGAACCAATTGTATCTAGTAATTCCCAATCATATTCCAGGACTACATTGCCCAGAATGCTGTGCAAGAACTGAATTAAATAACCCGGAGGAAGCGATTGATTACAGGAGAACGGATCGATCTGCAACTTAGCTAATCACTTGTCAGTGTGCAGATTGTATTGATGCACATATTGAATGGGAAAAAAATATATATATATATTTTTTTTTAAAAGGAAACTTGAACTGCAGCTTTAACAGTAATTGTCATTGTCTGGTTCTTGCAGAGTTTTTTGCTGAGCGTTGGTGAATGGCCATCTTGCACGTATTTTTGTGTTTTTATAATCATGCCTTATTTGCAGGGTCCAAGTGCTAGTGCATATGTAACATATATCCGGTCAGAAGATGCACTTCGAGCTATACAATGTGTCAACAATGTTGTTGTAGACGGGCGAACACTTAAGGTATGATAAATATCTATTTCATATGATGCACAAATCATTGTAACATCAACACAGGCTGCCAGCTTACAGTACTGCAGAGCTGCACATGCAAACAACGGAGCAGGCTCTCATTTGTGCTGCAGAAATTGTTTGTCTCAGACTAAATACATTTCACACATGTTGGGAAGTTTGACCCTTTTTCTACCACCTGTACATATCTGGGAGTGAAGGGAACACACACACACACACGTCACTATAAGTAATATTACCAAGAGCTAGGGTCCTGACCATTAATGTCCGGGTTGGAGGGTAAAATAGAATTGAAAAGTGTTACCAGTCTAGTCTTAAAAAAAAATGCAGTCTTAACACTTAGTGATAAAGGATACGTTCGCACCACTGCGTGCTGTTTTAAGAAAAATAGCTTATTCTGTGCTATTGTGTGTCACATTTGCGATGTACTTGCGGTGTCTTTCTTTTCTATTATGATGCACTGACCTTTTCACACGGCTGTTCTTGTGAAATAGAGAGGCCGCATTCCTACTTATGTCCTACCAACAAAACGGGCTACCTGAAATCTAGGCGTGGTGTTTGTTTTAAAGATAGATTTTGCAGCTTAAGATATTAAGATAAGGGGGTGTTTGTGGTTGGTCTCTGCAATCTTTTGAATTTTAAATCGTGTTGGGAAATGTATACGTTTATCTTCAAAAATAACTTATTTTCGAAACGACCCCATCTTACCCTATTGGTGAATAGTGATCCTTCTGTAGTGAAGAGAGTGAAACGTGACTAGAATTTAAATGCCAATTATTGCCATATGCTTGAGTGAAAGTGACCTTAAAGTACCTTGTTCTTTGTGTGTGCAACAGTAACTAGTGTTTGATTTCTCGTAAATAGAAGTCTAGTCCTGGCACTTACTTTATTCTCAGTGTGACGCATGGAATTAGAAACTATAGTCACAGCTATCACTTATGATTGTAGTGTTTTTTTGGGGGGGGGGGGGTTTCTTAGTCCATATCGTGGAATTAAATATTTTTATATTCACATCTAAGTGGTCCGATGCACAGAAAATATTAGTGATTCCAAACACTATGGGAGGAGCGGTCTTCCACTTTGCATTAGATGCTTCAGATAGGATCTGATTTAAGCTGCCTATAAATGTTTACATCTATTTATCCTATTCCCAATAACCTCTGTTCTGTTTATACCTTTTTTGAAGGCATCTTTAGGTACTACAAAATACTGCAGCTACTTCTTAAAAAATATGCAGTGTCCAAAGCCAGACTGTATGTATTTACATGAATTGGGGGATGAGGCAGCAAGCTTCACAAAGGAAGAGATGCAGGTGAGCGAGTGTGAATTGTGGACCATGGTCACGTCTCTAGAGGTGTCACCATTTACTTTCTATTGCCCATTCAACAAAGAACTGTATTGATAAATGTGTCTGCAGTTAAGTGATGTTACTCTTTACAACACAAAATACATTGCTTTAGGCTGCTCAAGGAGAGGATGTTCTCAATGTGACCCAGACTATGTAATTTCAATGAATGTGTGTACCTAGACTACCTTGTCTCGCTATAAAGTCCCAGTTTTCGTATTTACTGCACAGGAGTAGTAGATCTGCTTTTTACCTTGTGGGTTTCATGGATACTTTGTATTGTCTAATTTGATATGCCAATATTTATATTGACATTCCAAATGGTATGTTGTATACTTAAGCTCAAAGTTCAATATAAAAAATAAAAAAAAGGTAATTGGAACCAGGGGTCTATTTTCAGCTCCATGGACTCTCTGGTTCTCGATGGTACCAGTGCTCCCTCCGGGGGGAAAATACGGCTGCCAAATCTCGGCTGGATCCGCAGGCCAATAGGAAGCTGCAATGTCGTTAGTTGCGGTTTCCTATTGGTAGAGAAAGTCGAGTCTCGTCAACCCAGGGGGATTCCTGCTTTAAAAGAAGACATTTTGGCTTGGAGCTAATGCAGAACTCTAAAACATGAGCATCTCTGTAGAAAACATGAAAATACATTTTGTAAGGTTACAGCAAAAAAGATGTATTGGCCCCTTCATAGTAGAAAAAACATCAGACTGTTCAGAGGTTACAACAAGAACAATACAATATTGTAACTTCTGTCTTGGGGCTGCTGTCCAAGTTATTAGTCCCTTTTTAGTGTTGTTTTCTTCAGTAGCGTTGTATAAATATGGTGGTTGTGTTAATATTGTGCACAAGCACAAAGAACAGTAGACTCAGGCAAGTCGGGTGAGAGCAGCAGAGGTGGCATTTGTGCCATGCTTGTATCGCGCATGATCCTTAAAGAATAAAATGCACTGTTTGCAGATTTCTTAAAGCTTTGAATGGCATTTATACAGGACTGTGGCTTTAACCAATAGTTCTCAAAACTCCCCTCAGAGACCAGAGCAAGGCCAGGTTTCTAATGCAACCACCCAATATTGTGTTAATTAGCAAATTAGGTGCATTGGTTGTTTGTAAAACCTGGTGTGGCCGGTCGTCCCAGAGAAGAGGTTTGAGAATCTGTGAATTAAACACTAGAGGAGGATGTTCAGTTATGTAAGTGGCAAGTTGACACCTTTTTAAAGAAGAGAGTTCAGACATTGCACACTTTTTTATATTAGATATTCCTATTGTCATATTTTTCTAGCGGTACTATCCCATAAACATGTGGATACGGCATATAGAGTCTCTGGAGTTGTGTGGTCGCTACTACAAATTTTTTCTGTGTGATAAGACCATTTATTGGTTTAAATGAGTGAACGCCTTGCATCGTTAAGATAAACTAATCCATTCAAGAGGTTGGAAAGGGAGAGATCTTACAGCATGCATTTGTATCACTTCCTCTCCCAGGCGGGTAAACATCAGGAATATGAACAGAAGCTGCTACAGGAGCTATACAAACTAAACCCCAACTTCCTGCAGTTGTCTACGGGTACAGTTGACAAAAACAAGAACAAAGTGACTGCACTGCAGAGGTATGATGTGTAAGTACTTGTCCTGTCATGTGTACGTACTAGTGCCGTGATGGCTGTGTTCGTCTTCTGTGTTTGCTTCCATATATAAGTCAAAGTTGACCTAACAACTCCAAGATTGCCAGACTAATTATGGGAGTTCCTCGCTGCCCTAAAACACACTTTGAGACATCCAGGTACAGCAGGCAGAATTACAGAACATTCAGCAATCTTTTTATTTACCATCCCTTTTCCAACTACAATATGTATTTTGAATGGTTGAGGTGCATAATGATACTAGCGTACACAATACTTTGTGTGTTTTAATGGATCTTCTCATAATGTGACAGCTAAATATCCAGCTAAACTGCTCTCTCAATAGTTTTGATGGAAGGGACGGGTCAGTGTGTAAGTATAACAATACATTACATTCCTCTCTTGCAGTAATTGAGTTAATCTGGCATCATTCACTTGAAGTGTAGAGCGTCTGCCATAACATCTTTGTTCTTGTAAAAATAAACACGTTAGAGATGGGGGAATCCTCTTCTACCCTTTTTCTCTGTAAAAGAGTTTAGTGTTTTTTCCAATTTAACAATAAACCATGAGACATTTTAAATAACACAACTTTTGTTGTCTTAAGTACAACAGAAGCGCTTTGATTATAAGAAGTAACCTGCAGTTCTTCATTGCTTTTCCCCGGCTCTGTACCACAAATGACTAAATACTGCAGTGTTTTTTTGTTTGTTTTTGTTTTGTTTTTTCTTCACTCAAACCAAATACAGCATTGCCTTTTTGGTTTCCTCTTTATTGAAAATCAACATTTTGAGCTCATTGCAAATATCAAGAAAGGTTGGACAGACGGCTTAAAATGAAATGTTTTCTATACAGGGAGGTGTTGTTTTCCAGTGCCCACAAATAGTGTGGTGGGAGAGACTCCATTCTTGTAAAACGCTGATTTACATTTCTTTTATCACAAGCTGCACAAGATGTTAAAAAAAAGCACTGTTTTTTTTTATTCAGTGGAAACCCAACTACAACTAAAGATATTACACATATATATACTTTTGTATTAATCGTTTTGCAGGGATTGGAAAGGGATGGGGGGAGATACATAAAAGAAAAAAAAGGAGTGGGATACATATCATTGGGTGACATCACAAACAAGGGGGAGGGAGTTAAAGGGAGAGGGAAGGATACAGCATTTGTGCATATACAATATGTTAAACATCAGTTTTAATATACTGTAGTATAGATCACACAGTTCAGAATATTGTAATCTAAATATGGAGATATACCAGCATGTCTGAACCAAGGGCCCAAATCAGCACGGACTGTGAGGTGGAACCATTTAGATAGGCAGAGTTTTCCCATCTACACCAGGGGTGTGCAAACTGGGGGACACACTCCTCCCCTCTTCCCCCCCCAAGGGGGTGCGTATGATTTTTCTGGGGGGGTGGGGGACGCAGCGGTTGCAGAGGCCTGCGCACTTTCCCGTGACATCACGTGACCCTCTGCGGCATTTGATGCCGGGTCACTTGAGAGGGGGACGTGAGCGCTGGAACCGGCACACAGGGGGGGGGGAGGGGGGCGCACCCCTGATTTATACTATATGCCAAACTTTATTTTGGATTTGGTGTAGAGAAGGAGGGGCAGATTGTTTCCAATTCTTATCAATAGTGTACCTAGTGGCATTTCAAATTTAGCAAATGATTTTAGCTTCTTTATTTTGGTTGTCTAGGTTTCCCTAACACTATATATAGTGGATCATTTTAGTGCTATAGTTACGATCAGGTAATTTAAGGAAGCTAACAATTAGGCAATTAGTGCAACATATTGTTGATGGGGCACAAAGTCTCCACCAGCTGCCAGTTTCTATGTCATTTTTTAAAGATGGATATAGCGATTTTGGTTTTAATGCAGCAATCCTACCACACACAATCACGCAATAACACAATCTGGTAATTCAGATTATACTACTCTATTTCTAACTTTACACCTATTTATTTTACTGGCATGGGCTGTTAAAATGGCAACCTCTATAGTCCTAATGAGTGAATGGGAATTGCCATTTTAACCTCCCAGGTAAGCAAGTTTTCAGCAAATAACTCCAGAATTCAACCACAGTTTAAATAGATTGAGATTGTTTGTTTAAAAACAGCACCAATTTGTGGTTGAGTAGAGGTGAGTAGAGAAGAAAGCTTTGCAATGCAGTGCAGGACAATAACCGCGATGGGATTAAAGGTAGCTGCCGTCATTTACATCTTACTCGTGTTTATGTGAAAGGAATTAATAAGACCCAACTATCCAACTGACTCGCCTCCCCACAGGGTACTAAAAATGAGCACTGACACCCCATAAACCCTCACACTACCCCAATGACACTACTACCATCAGGATTCATTTAAAGGCTACCCCTCCGTAGTCCCCACTCCCGCTTATGCTAACAAAATACTGTATGTAATTAAAACAAAATTCAATTTAGTAAAACGTGTTTGAAAATGCAGTCGATCTCTTCAAAAAATACTAGATTCATAAACAATGAATGAAACATTAAAAAAACTGACAAATTTAAGAGGTGAGCTAAATTCATGCCTAGCATCAGAAGCGGAGAAGTTCCTGGTGTGGACATAGCGGAAATATTTAAAAAAGCAATTATGGCAGATTCAATGTTGGCAGCAAGGTTCAGAAATTGCAAACGATATAATAATAGCTCAATAAGGCAAAAAAACAGGCCAAATAACCTCTAGTCCTAATCTAATTGCCAAAGAATTCTACAATTACTACACACAATTATATTATGGGGAGAAAATGAGTTGAAACTAAACAAAAAGTATACAGAAGTATCTAGATGCCTTGGGTCTCGCTAGACTAAATTGTGGGGGGGCAGGGGGGAGAGGCACAAACTAGACAAACCAATTTCCTATGAGGAGATTGCAGAAACAAAATTAAAGATCTAAAACCCGCAAAGGCCCCCAGTCAGAATGGATTCTCAAATATATAGTACAAAAAAATTCCCCAAATGCAAAAACTATACAACTCAATACTCCAAGGAGCACTATTTCCTCAATACATGCTACAAGCGAAAATCTCCGTAATTTACAAAGAATGAAGAAACCCCATTAACTATACAAGCTATAGACTGATTTCCTTAATGCAGATATAAACTTTTTCTCTAACATTTTAGCAACTCTATTGAATTAGTATTTACCCAAATTGATCCATCTGTATGCTTTACGGACAAGCATTAGATAATGCAAGGAGAGTGATAAACACTATAGAAAATTCCAAATTTACACAAAACATCAATGATGCTCCTAGCACTTGATGCTGAAAAAGCATTTGATAGAGATTATTTGAATTATATGAAAGCCACACTGGAAAAATGTAGCCTTGGAGGAAAATTCCTCAAAGCAATATTATCATTGTACACAATCCCAACAGCAAGAGTGGTCTGCCTTGGAACTTGAACTTGGAACTGCTTCAGATATGATCCATATAAAAAGGAGTACAAGACAGGGTTGCCCCTTATCACACACCTTTTTCGCAGTGGCAATCAAGCCGCTAGCAGCACAAATCAAAGCCAACAAAGATTATAAGCGGGATAATGATCGCACAACAGATATACAAATTGTCCCTTTTCGCAGACGACAACCTCCTTTACAATTTCAAAGTACCTGATCTCTACCCAATAAAACTAAGGAACGGAGCACATTTAAAGCCATATTGGGATTTAAAGAGGCAATCCAAGCAGCTTAAAAAATAAAAGTTTTTATGTTTTAATACAGCATTTGATTTCAATTAAAGGCAAAGTATTTGCCTAAGCTGTTGTTCGATTTGGTTCTCCCGGGATCGATCAGCAAAATCCTGTTTCCCGGGGTTCACTAAATGGCTGCCGTTTCAGTTTCAAATCAATGCTTCAGTCCGTGTAATTTACAACTCCAATGTATTCTTATATTACTAAGGTAACATCTAATGTTACAGATTGCAGCTCAAACTGATGGAAATATTGGCAACATATCACAAACAGAAAAGTGTTGCAAATATCTTGCACTGCTGGGGAGGTGTGCCTGCTATAGACATCAAAAGATGCTCAGTATATTAAAACTCATTACAAATAGCAATAAGAGTTGAATGTCAAAATAAAAAAAGGAGTAAGTATTATCTAATACTACAGAACAGATTTATTTAAAAAACACATGTAGGATATTGATTGGATTGCTCCTTTAAAATAAACCACAAGTCGGAGGCACTAAATATTAATCTTCCCTTACAGTTAAATTAATAACAAACTTTGACTACAAATGGAAGAGCCGAGATATTAAATATTTTAGAGTGCACCTGACAAACTCATAACTCTCTTTACCAGACAGACTATCAAAAACTTGTACAAACAATAAAAGGGGACATGTTCATCTGGACTGAACCAGTTGGAGACGGACCTGGGGTCAGAACTAGATAATGAGGATTGGAATGATATATTTGAGGCTATAGCAAAAAGCTCGATCAGCACAACCATAAAAGAGACTGGGTGCAAGATGTGATATCATTGGTATCTGACACCCACTTAACAGGCTAAAATATACCCATGTTACTCCTCACTATGCCCAAAAGGATGCGGGGAACAGGGATCCTTGAAACACAAGTGGTGGGGATGCACAAGAATTTACAAACCTTGGACAGTAAGACACAACTGGCTACAGAGAATACTGGACCAGTGAGTGGATTTTGACCTCTGGACGTTCTTATTGAACAAACCAATAACAGGAGTGAATAGACCGATAAATAAATAAATACCCCACAGTTACAAGATGTGATATAGCTTTCCACTGGATAAAACAGACAATTCCAACCTTGGATCAAATTAAAGAGGAAATTTGGTTTTCGTGCCAAATGGAATATTTTACAAGCCTAATAAATGACACTCGTTTTAGATTTGTAAAAGCATGGCAGCCATGGTTCGATTTCTGCAGAAATACGTGGCAGACTACGACCATTTACCTATTTGGACAGCTATATGTCGCTCAAAATTAACCTGAGAATGGATTGACACAAAGAGACCCATTTAGACATAGAGCATTACAGGATACACTATACAGGCATACCCCGCATTAACGTACGCAATGGAACCGGAGCATGTTATGTAAAGCGAAAATGTACTTAAAGTGAAGAACTACCCTTTTCCACTTATCGATGCATGTACTGTAAGGCAATCATCATATACGTGCAGAACTGCTGTAAATAACGCATGTGTAACAGGCTCTATAGTCTCCCAGCTTGTGCACAGCTTCGGTACAGGTAGGGAGCCGGTATTGCTGTTCAGGACGTGCTGACAGGCGCATGCGTGAGCTGCCGTTTGCCTATTGGGCGATATGTACTTACTCGTGAGTGTACTTAAAGTGAGTGTCCTTAAACGGGGGTATGCCTGTATAATGTTTAAAAGAAAAAGCATGGAATTGAGAAATGTAGCTAAAGAAAGATATTGTACACAATAATGCCTTTATTGAGACACTATAACGCGAAACATCTGTGAAAAAGTAATCTCATGCCTGACCCAACCCCCGATGTCTTCATTATATATGTACCTTCTCCCCCACTTCCACCCATTTTATTTTTCTGTACCCCACAATTTATTTTAAAATGTTTTTTAAAAAAAATTTGAAAAAGTACTAGGTTCAATTAGAGCTCAAAGACCATACTCATTACATTTTATATTTACCGTTGTAAAAAGTGTATAGTGCTTGTTACAGAAAAAAGATTACAAAAACATACAACATAAAAAGGCAGACCGTTTTAGAAAATGAGTATAAAACCCGAAAACTATTAGGCTCCTCAATAGGTCATGAGGACAGGAAATTTGAAAAATCAAGTGTTAAAACACCTGGATGACTTCTGATTTTGGGATTCTCCAAGCCCACTTTTAGCGATGCCATGAGCCCACCTTTTTGTTGGTGTCATCTCGCACTCATCACCCTTCCTGATGAGTTTTATGGCTGGCGCTCCCCCGAGAATTATTTCATTTACTTGAATCAGAGAGCATAAAATACCCCATAACTCTCTACCATGTAACCACTAGATTAAAGATACCTTGCGTTCAAATGATTTTGACGCACGCGGACATCCCTTTTTGATGGCCTCACTTTGAAGTTCGAGAGAGAAACACAATATTGGCCCTTTGTTGCGATACCGTGTCACGTTTAATATCGTTACACACAAGTACTTCAGCCCATTAGATTGACACTTGATATTATTGTGGGTTTGCATCAAAAATGAATTATCATGTATAATATGAATCTTCAATAAAATAAGTAATATAGTGACCCTTTCGTCACCTCTGGGCCTGTGTGCGAGAGATGGTTTTAGAAATTTGCAACGTTCCTTTGAAGTTTATGGCAGAGAAGATCGCCTCTGCCAACTGTCACATCTCAATGTCTCTACCTAATTGTTTTATTGACCTATTTAGTTAGCCTTCCCCCCCCCCATTTAAAATGAATGTTACCTGCTTGGTTGTTGTACTGCTCACACAATTTAACCTTTGCATGGCTTTATCGTGACTGCTACCATGTCACCGGACGGTGCAGTGATGGTCTTTAATATAGTGCCCTACGTGGAAAAAAATGTGTGTATAGCAATTTGTGCGTACAAGTCTTTTTGTTAGTGTATCAGTCTGGCTGGGTGAGTGAGGAAGTATAGACTTGTAGATTGAAGCAGCAAAAAATATTTTTTTCCCTTAAAATAAATCAGTTTTGTAGTATTGGATAGTATGGACTGCATTTATTTTTTCCCCAACTAATGCCATTTTTAATGTGTTTTTTTTTTTAATGTACTGCTCATCCTTTGGTTGCTATAGCAACTATTTAGAAAGTCACATCTTACATCCACTTCCTCTTTTGAAACAGGCTCTCACACACCTTTTTCAGCTCTGCCCTTTGCAGCAGATTTGATTGTGATACTTTAATGCCAGTGTTCCAAGCAGCAGAATGTCAATTGCCAGCTGACCGTTGTAACATTTGGACATTTTTACACTTGGTAATATGATACATTGCAGCTGCAGCGTTTCATAGACTAGAGCAGCGGTGCGCAAACTGTGGGGCGCGACCCCCAGGGGGGGCGCGACGCTGCCGACGGGGGGCGCGGGGTTTACAGAGGCCCCGCGCGCTTCCCGAAGGCACTTGAATTAAGTGCTGGGGGAGCTGCAGGGCCTCTGTAAACCTAACTTACCGTGGCTCCGGCGGCTTCCTCCCTGTGTCGCCATGGCAACGCGGCATCAAAATGACGCTGCGAAGTCATGTGACGTCACGTTGCTATGGCAACGTGACGTCATTACGCCGGAGCGCGGGTAAGTTGGGGTTGGGAGGGGGCGCGGGAGTGAAAGGACAGCCGGCAGGGGGGCGCAGGGAAAAAAGTTTGCGGCCCCCTGGACTAGAGGTTTTTAACCTTTTTTTTTTCCCATGGGCACCACAGTGCTCAGTTGCTGAGGCACCCGCACAACAGGACAGGTTCACAGAAAACACAGGACAGAGAGACTGTCACAGGAGAAAGAGACACACAGTCCAGTGGGGCAGCGGAGTCACCACACACACACCTACGGCCCATACTGCTTCTTCCTCCTCTGCTTGGCCACACCCCACATGTTCTGACGACATCTGATTGGCTGCTAATGGGTAATGCAGCCAATCAGGATAGAGGTAACTACCCTGCTCTCTCCCTTCTCTGGGAGATCGGGGAAATCCCGCGGCACCCTTTGATCCTCTCACCGAACCTCAGGGTGCTCTGAACCCCGGTTGGGAAACACTCATAGCTTGTAGCACAGTCAGAAGTCGTCCGTTTAGATACACAAGCAGGATATTGGCCGATTGATTGATTGGCAGCTTAAGCAATTATTTCTCATTAAAGCTACTCATGCTGCATAGAGAGGAGGATGCAGGGCTGCTTCTTTAAGTGAGTGTTAGTGGTTTTATGCCAAGAGCCCACACAGTGGCTTTGTTCAAGTTACTTTAGCTGAGGCTTTCTTAGGTGCTAAGTTATAGCATTATATGGCCCTTATTCAAAATTTTGTGAAGCGGTCTTCTTTGGGAATATGAACTCCATTCAAATGAAAAATGTGCAGTGTTCAAAAACACTTGTTTTATCTTTCACATCAAATACAAAGATGTGTGCCTTGGAATGTGAAGGTGTTTATATACCTTACTTCTAAAATGATAACTCTTGTTGGCTCAAAACAATGGTACCAGATATTTGGGAGACTGTCCTCGACAAAGCGGGTAAGCTTTATTTCAATCTAAATCTCCATCAACCGTTTTGGTCTGTGATGAGAAATGCTCCCGATCTTCGACTGTTCAATATGTAAGAGCAGGACTACATTGTCATAAGTGTCAGTGTACATTACATTTTCTTAAACCTTCTACCTATATACCAATATTTAGTCAATGATGTTGTGTGTATTACTTTTGTAACAGTAACTTTTAGAATATCCAAGCACAGAGATTGGGACCCAAGCCCAGGGCCATAGATGATACAGCCCTCAAACATACTCCATGACCTATAAGGTAGTGGTAGTCATTTTATTCTATCCCCATACCTATGAACAAGTAGATATTGCTGCATAATAAAAGGAACAATCGCTGCAGCAAGTTTAATTAAAATGTTACAATGTTTTTCAAAGTAACGCAACAGGGATTAGATCTTAAGCCCGCGTTTATAGTGCTGGCGATGCGACCGATGGCGTCACCCGTCACCACTGGCGAAAGTTAAACTTTAGTTTTACGCGACATCTCTGGCGACAAGGCCAGTGACGTCACCAATTAGGGCAGCGCGCTCTGATTGATTTAGAGACAGTCACATGTGACGACTGTCTCTAAATAAAAAAAAAATCAAATTGAACTGGCTTCAACATTTTTGGTCGTGCTTATTATTCAATGGATTTGTTTTGGAGCGACGTCGCCAGGCACTATAAGCTTAGTGTTTTAATTTTCTTGTGCAATTTGCGTTATGGTGTGTTTGTGTAGGGTTATTGTGGTGCTCCACATCAGGGCTCTTCATTTAGTTTCGCAAGGGGGCTGCATCAGAAAATATTTGAGTAGAAGGACTGCAAGCTTATTGTAATGTCATGATTGATGCATTTAAAGACTTTAAATTTACATAGTTACATAGTAGACCAGCTTGAAAAAGTCACATGTCCAAATTCAACCTATGAGAACTATTTCAACCTTTTCTAAGCATTTATAACATCTGGACCATATGTATTGACATTTCTGTAACGTACATTCGAGTTTGTGTGAATAATTGCATAAGCAACCTAGTAGGAAATTAGCAAGGGCTGCATGAGATGAAGTGAGCCCCTACGTTATGGAGAGATGCAGTTTGACACAGTGGAGCTCAACTCCTGTTCGCGAGGACCACCAACGAGTCTGGTTTTCAGGATATCCCTGCTTCAGCACAGGTGGCTCAATCACTATCACATTGCTGCTCAAATTTGGCTTGTAACCCTTTTTAGATTGAAAGGATGTAAAGTACCAGGAAATAGATGTGAGGAGACACAAGCTCACACTTGCAGAGGGAGATCCCTTCCCCAAAGATCCATGTGATAGTATATGTGATTTAGCAGTATCTGGTTGGGTCAGTTATGATGTTGGTTTGAGAAGGTGGTATATTTTCTGCCTAATTGCTGGCTTGTGAAGTAGGCTTTGTAATCTGGAGTAGACCTGCCCCTGAGTGTTCCGGAGGCGAGGGGCAATAAGCAGCAAGTTTTCGGGTGAGATGAAAAATGGGGAAAGTGAAGTGGAAAGCCAATAGCGTAAGGTATTGAAGGAGGGGAAAAAATATCCTTCAGCACAGGTGTGGCCAACTCCAGTCCTGGAGGGCCACCACCAGGTTTTGGGGATTTCCCTGCTTCAGCACAGGTGGCTGTCATTCTGAGTTAGCCATTTATGAGTGCTGTATACTCTTCTGTGCGGCGCATCTGCTTTCTGTACTCTAAATTGTACTCTGTACTCTAGACTGCATTGATCTACCTACATAAATTAAATTCAACTTTGTAGACACAAGATGGTTCTACAATGTGCTTTAATGTGTAATACAAAGCATTATACTTTTGAAATCCTATGTATGAATTTCAACACTTCTGTCACGAAAAGCATGAGATGATCTCTGTATGTTGACACAGAAATTCTGCAGTTCCGTTTGTTCATTTCTATTGTGCCACATTTGCCAGTTGCACTAAAAGGCAGAGAACATGCACTGTTTCTCCCTGTTCCCTAATTACTTGTGCAATAAAATACATGTGGCGGAAGGGGGGGTTTAATTAGATTTGTTGAAATGGCTGAATGTCATTGAGCAATATATTTGATCCGTTTGGTACAAACCATGTTCCTAATAAACATTCTGACATCCACACTCTTGTTTTTCTTGTTTAATGCTGCTATTTTGTACCATAAACCTATATTATAGATAGGCAGAAATATTATTATTTTTATTTAACATAACTTCTACTGAAGCTAAATTTGCTGATTGCATTTGTGGCATATGGAATAAGCCCAGGACAATTCAGAGGATAAAGTCTGTGCTCTTCGAATATCTTGTACATCAGTGGTTTCCAACTTTTTTTGGTTAAGGAACTCCAGGCTTAATTCTGATGGACCCCCAACACTCTAATAGTAACTGTATGATCAGATGCACTGTAAATTCTTCTGTATTTCAAATGACCAGAAAACTGCAGGGAACCCTTTCGGGATGCCCGGGCAACCCAAGGGTTCCTAGGAACCCTTGTTGAAAAACCCTGTTCTACATTTTGTTTAGTCCTGCATTATAAATGTTTCGAAGCAGTTCATCAGTCTTCTGCAATAGGTCTGGACTTACACACATCTTTCTGTTTTTCCAATTTATTTTATTAGAAATGTAGAGATATCAAAACTCTGGCTTATTACAGGTGTTTTTAAGGATATTGAAACGTGCCCCCTCCACAATTTGGGTCTACCATCTACAAGTTTGTGGACCATCATTTTACAATTTCTCTCATTGTAATCTTTGCCCTACCATTTGCTGGGGTGCTGCCTTCGTATTGATATTTATTTGTGAATTTAATTTATATTAATCTCTGACTTTTCCCAACGTGTGTGTGATTAGATCCACAGTGCGCTCGCAGATTTTTCTGGCTTCAGCCAAATACGGAGTAATGAATGATAATTATGGAAATATAACTGATCTTTTTCGTGTAATTGCATTTTAGTCTTTAATAGAGAATGTGATCGGTGATTCGCAGAATTTATGATTTGGGAGGAGAAAGGTGTTTGTATATGTTCCTAAATAAAAGCAAAAACTAAAACGAGAGAACAGAACTATTCAAACAAACCTGTCCTCCGTGAAGTGCCATTTTGTCTGCATCTGCATAACCTGAGTAATTATTGAAAGGCATTGATTATTAAGGTTATGTTTGTGTTTTATTCTTTCCCTGCACACGTGGATTTATTTCCTCGTTTTCTCATGGTTTTCACTTCATTCCTTCATTGCTTTTTTTTTTTTTGCCTTTTTTTTGTATTCTCTCCCCGCTTTTTTAGACCCAACAGTAATAACAAAGACGCCTGGCCATCATTACAGAGTTCAAGCAAATCTGCCAACGGCTTAACACTGGAACACAGGAAAACGCCTCCCATATTAGACAATGGCACAGATCCAGACTATATGACTCCAGACGGCCCCGACTCAGACTTTGGGTAATTGAACTGCCTCTCTATATTTAGGTGGTTCACACTCTCCTCATTCTCACTTCCTAGTCTCCCACTCTTTCATATTGTGACCATGTCTTCTCTTTCCATCTGCTATTGCTCCTATGGCAGCTCATTTACTTCTGTAGTTCATCCTTGTGCATTCCTTTAGAGTCCATGTTCTTGAGTTTCAGCCTTACCCTTTGTTTTCTCTCCAATGCCCCAGTTCTGCATACCAATTATTGTCTAGACGAGGGGTGGGCAACTCCAGTCCTCAAGGCCCACCAACAGGTCAGGTTTTCAGGATACTCCTCCTTCAGCACGAGGTGGCTCAGTCTTTGGGGTATCATGAAAGCCTGACCTGGTGGTGGGTCTTGAGGGCTGGAATTGCCCACCCGTGGTCTAGCACAGCAGATCTATCACTTTCCAGCAGTAATGCAAGGCTGGCCGCACCAGTATTGAACATGGCCATAGTGCGATTGGGGAAAAAAACATCTATGTACATTTCTTCATTGGGGAAAACATGAGCGCAATGCAAAAAAACCCAACAAATCTTGGATCAGGCGGGGAAACCATCTTTTTGAAGTGAATCAGCAGTGAATTTTCCACATGCACCCCCTTAAGTTATTAATATCTATAATATATCTAATATGTTCAAATCTCTAAGACTTGAACTGCTAGTGGAACCAAACATATATTGATCTGCTAAGATCAATTCTGCATATCTTTTATTTGTGAAAAATTATTTTTCTAATCTCTTTTTTGAGCAACTCTCATTAGGAGGGGAAAAAAACTTTGGAATAGGACTGACTTCTTGAAGTGGTTCTGGATCTGAAATCTCCTCTCCCCATTCCCCCAAAGTTTGAAATGTCATTTAGGTTTTTTTTTTTTTCTTCTTTGTTTTTGTATATATATTTTTTTTTTGCCAGATCTTTGGTGCTAAAAACACTGTTTTTCACAAATTTTAGGCTGTTTTGGGAAACCACTGAACATAATGTTGCCAAATTTGGCAGGGTGATAGAGGACGATACAAGGTACGTGCATTTGTAAATTGCAAGTCTGTACCTTGGGATGTTTTCAAGTCTTTCATAAGATTAAAACTAGTTTTTTTTTTCTGAGCATGTGACGAACATTGTTTTAATTTTTTTTTTATTATTATTAGCATGATCCTCCTTCCGCGTTTTTCTCCATTGAACCATCTAAGTTGACATCAGTTTTTGTTTTTTGTTTTTACATTGAGTCTTTTTCACGAAAATGTCAATTTGAGAAATTGATGGCAAGTTACTGTTACTGGAATTAAGTGAAGAAATTAATGAACGCAAACTGGTTAAGCAGCAATGCTTGTTTCTTTATGACAAGTACAAAATAGCACTGACGTCTAAGATACTAAGTACAAAACTCCATATTGTCTTGCACTCTATGGACCAGATAATTATTTTGGCACTGAGTCTGACCACACCTCCTATTTGCCATCAAACTTGCACCCTTTTTCACCTTGGGAGAAAATATTGTTCTTTGCCCTCGCAAAACCTATGTTTCCCTTTATACCCAGCAAAATAATCAAATATATGGTAATGCGTATAATTTGCGAGCATTTTTGTGACGCCACCTAACATTTCACTGTGGTTATTACAGCTAATCTAATTGATGTGGAGAGGTAAGAAACTGCTGCACAAATCACATATTGTGTAACCAAAGATATTGATTATTATTTTTTTGAGGTGACAAACAAGCAAAGCTGTTTAAACTTTGATCGACAAGCACAAGACTAGATTTGAGATGAGCAGTAAGCATTTGGAGACTTTGAGGTCCCTTATTGCCATAACTTTGCCATTCTTCCAAGTGGAATCAAAAATATTGAAGTTATTGCAATAAGGGATAAAAAGTAGGCCTTGATTATCTGCTCTTTAGTGCATATTTGGGACCCGAAATGTCTCCTTCCACAAGAAGTTAATGAATCCTCCGTCCTCACGTTCAGTTTTGTGACTGTAAATGTACTTCCTTAACCCTTGACATGTTTCTTTGTTCTAAGGCTACCTCTTTTAGTCCTATTCTTCTTTCGCTCAGTGCATATCCTTTAGTTTATTTTTTTGACCACTCTTCCTTCTCTCATCTTTCTCAACTTCTAACTCGTCTTATCCTATTGCACATTTCTACTCCACGTGCCCTTTTCTTGAAATTCACTCTCAAACTGTTACATTGACGTCATCATTTGGACAACCTTAAATGGACTGTGCCTTATATTGACATGGAGGACTCATACCGCACTTACATTAAAGAGAAAACCCACTCTTCCTTCTTGGTGTTTCCAGATGATATTCATTCAAATAATTTTACGGAGATCAAACAAAGACTACTTGAACTGATGCAATATCTTATACCCTTCCTTGTAATATACCATGTTCCTGTGTCGTAGTAGCTGGTTTTGGCAGATATAGGTAACAGTGGTGTTCCTAAAGTGCTGTATGGAGCTTCAGTGCCCTGTGGTTACGCACGTCCAGCCTGCTAGATAGAGCAATCTACTCCCCCCCTTACCCCCCCTCATGATGTGCTGCCCCTTTGACAAGTTGGGGAACGTAAACATGATTCCAATTCTGCCGATTAATTATGCGTGGTACATTGTACATTATATGATATCTTTTTTTAAGCTCGTCTTCTCCGAGTGTTTGTAAATGTTCTCACTCAGCATGAAACCACTTGTACTCCCTTTCCACTGCCTATCCCTCTTATATATCATCTTACTCTGAAGTACCCTGATTGTGGGGATTGCTGTAATGTTTACCTGGTCAGAGGCCACGTTAGAGGCCTGGGTAAGAACAGGCTGGATAACCCAACAGGCTGGAGAAGAGGGTTGTCATCAAAGTAGATCTGTGTCAAATGGTTCTTTTGCTGTTCATTACTGTGAAGCGTAATGGAGGCAACATCTTTACAAACCTTATAGATACTGAACACATTAGGTCTCAAACACTGGGTCATGGGTAGAATTATGATGATTTCAAACCATAAAATATTATTTCCCGATACCTAATGACAGACAATACATATGGCAGGCCATCTTTGTCTTGGGCAAAACCTTTTTGTTTTCATTTTTAATACACTACACTGCAAACACTTCTAAATATTTACTCATAATACAGAGGTAAACTATGCACCTTTGATGAATATTAAACCAAAATGACCTAGCCAATGATTTTTAGGTATGAATTGAGCACCATTTGCTTATTAAAATATTCTCAGGTTTTATAAATTAAAATCATATGAGAGAAAAAGAACCCAGTCTTCCAGCACTCAATCACAACAAATGTATAATTGTAAAATTAAAATACTTTATTAATAACCATGAATAAAAAATAGGGTGTTAAAACGTAATTAAATGGTATATTTCAAAAGCACGTGACTGTATCCTTGGTAACCCACCTAAGGCTAGGTGGGTAGATGTAATAAGATCCCTAATAGATACTCAGGATCAGACGCTATAAGTTATAGCTACCTAAGGTATAGGAAAGGAGCCTATGAGAGCCCACCAAAAGGACAGTCTCAATGTGAGTGTATCTAGGCGTATAGTGCGCACTAGATTGATACACTAATGATGTATATATTCTGTGGCATATAATGCGATAGGTTAGACCTATATGATATCTGCCCCTGATTGAGGTGCAGCCTTAGGTGGGTTACCAAAGATACAGTCACGTGCTGTTGAAATATACCATTTAATTACGTTTTAACACCCTATTTTTTATTCATGGTTATTAATAAAGTATTTTAATTTTACAATTATACATTTGTTGTGATTGAGTGCTGGAAGACTGGGTTCTTTTTCTCCCATATGATACAATCACGTCTCCATCCAGTCAGCACCTCACTGTGGTTAACACTAGCTGTGCAGGTTTTCTTTACGTGTAGCACTTTATAAATTAAAATAAAGTGCACCGTCTGAAGGCTGTAAAACAATGGAGCAGAACCTAATTCTTTTTTTTTTCCCCAAGTAGGATTTTGCGAGACCATGGATATTATTATCCAGGGGGGAGGGGGGGGGGACTGTTTATGTTATTGGTCGAACTGTAAAAGTGAAATATAAGTTACGCACTATAGTGCATCTGTTAACAATACCTAAAAGAGGTTAGCTGAAGAACCACACTCGCCACATCATTGGATAGCATTGATTCCAGACCGGCAGGGGTAATATTAGGCTTGCCCTGTTTCCTAGAGTAAGAGTGGGAAGAGCACATCCATAAATCATCAAATAAATGCAGTCTGTTGGGCAACCAATTGAACATAAGAATAATGACGACCTAGAAGCTCTTTATTGCAATTCTTCAACTATGCAGTCTCGTGGAACCAGAACATTACAATGGTTTTAGGTGATTTTCGTTGAAAATAAACATTTGATAAGTACAGTACTAGCTAATGTATTAAAATAGACAGATCTTTGGTTGTATTCTATATTGATGTAATGTACTCTGGAAGCTGTGTGTAAAACAGATCATTGGTTTATTTGTGTGTATTGAACAAATCATTGGTGCTCCTCCAATGTTTATATCCAAATTGGTTCCTTGAGAGTAATAAACCGGCTATGTTTGCAGGTCACCACAAGCAAGTTTTAATAGTAATTAGATCTAGGTTAATTGAGTATTAATTATAATCTTGGAAACCTGGCCAATGTGGTAGCTTGGGAGGCCTAAATTGCAAGAGCCCTGCCTTAATGTGTCTGATAATGGGATTAGAGTCATAATTATTTTCAGATATGATTTATGCACGATTATAAACCTTAAAATAAGTATATTTTCTTACAGCTTTAATAAGGGTGACTACAAGTAATACAGTACAATGGAATAATTCATGTTTTATGAATTTATGCTTGAGAAGGACTATGCAAAACTGTAAGGCTTGTGTGGGGTTTTTTCTTGTCAAATTCTATCTTCTTGTGCATTCATCCAGCCAAAAATATCCTGTTAAACTGTAAACCAAGAGTAGTATCAACTCTGTTAATTTATTGGTAGTTCCTAAAATCTGCAGTGGCTGGGGCTCCTTGAAAAACACTAGTAGATTATTTCTCTAAACATTAACTACTGTCAAGGCAGAATTATGTCTGAAATTAAGTAGCTTTCATCAAGTTGCTACATAGACAGTTGGCCACTGAAGTATTTCTGCATCTACTCTCAAGAGAACCACCTCAAAATTCTCTCTTGACAAAGAGAGACGGTGTCTGTATTCAATTAGTGTTATTCAAACAAAGTTCAGTATTTCACCTGCTTCTTTTTCCTTTTTAGTTCTATCGACAAATCTTCAGAGTCGTTAAGTATAGGAAACGGCGATAACTTACAGCAGGTAAGAAAACTGCAGCACAGAAGCGTGCCGATTAAAAACAATATATTTGTTAATAGTACTGAAGCGTAGAGCTTGGGCTAAAGGTGTTGCATGCATTGGACAGTGTTACTTTGAGCGTAGGCGGCAAAAAGACTAATGCAAACTAGGAAGCTAGTTGGTTGCTGTCCCATCTCGGGCCAAAATTAACCAATGGCTGTGACCTTTTTCAAGGGGTCAAATCTGAGGTGTTTTTTTTTTGTTTTTTTTAAATAAAAGTTAGTTTCTAGACTGTCAGTTGAAACTTTGGAACTTTGTTTAATGTACCCACTCTTCCTCTACCTACTCTTTTATATCATGTCACTCTGTTGAGCAAGAGCAAAGCTTCCTCCCATAGTGTATTGTTATTGGCCCTCGGACTGGATGTGCTTGACAATTGATTGGCAAACACTCTGCCATTTATAGGCCCCACTTAAAAAAAAAACGTAATTTCCAGGGAAACTAAAACTAAATCTTTTAATTTGGGCTTGGTTATGTTTGTTTAGTGAAGCTAATTATCTTGTTTTACAAAATGTTTTAGTAATACAAGCAGGGCTGGCCTCTTGAACCCCTTTTGCGTGCCGGAGGAGCATGGTCACCAGAGTGCCAAAGCCCCTCCGGAGGTTAGTGGTCACATGATCGCTGTGTCACTGGGGTGGGAGTCTGTTCTGCCTGCCTCCCATATCGCGTTCAGTGCTCCATAGGAAAATGAGCTTAAAAGCCATGACGTAGCCTCTGGAGCGCCCGACCTCTTGACAGGGTGAACTAGGCCATGGAGTTTAAGAGACTCTAGGCTAGGGTGCCTACCAACAAATCATTCATTATGGTTTTTATCTAGGTCGGTTTACATAAGGAAACAATTATTGTTAAATACATCTTTAGGAACCTTCCAAACTTCTCTGTGCTGAAACAACTGGGGGTGCTCTTTTATTATGAGTTTGGCTTAAACCAAAGGTGCTCAAGTCCTCAAGCCGCTTCCCCCCCCAACAACATGGTCAGGTTTTCGTGGCTTGCCCAGCTTCAGCACAGGTGACCCAGTCAAATACTCTGATTCTCTGATTGAGCCACCTGTGCTGAAGCTGGACTATCCAGAAAACCTGACCAGTTGGGGGGGCTTGAGGACGAGTTGAGCACCCCTGGCTTAAGCACAGTGAAAATGGAAGCAATGAATTTGTTCATCCTATAACTCATTTTCATGTATTATTTACATGTCCGGAAACCAACGTTTTGGCCCATGCAAGCAAGCCTTCAAGTTAAGCGCCTACACTTGATGAAGGCTTGCATAGGACAAGAAGATCATTTCCAAACATTATTTAATTAATTTATATCCAGATTTGCTACACTACTTTGGAGTGCCTAAAAAAAATTCCTGCATTGATATGAAGTGGCTTGTTTGCCTTTCTTTTGGGATAACCTGGTCATATTTGCAACATTTATGTTTTGGTGTGTGCTCCAGCAAGTTTTGACTACTGGTTTCATCAAGCAATAAAATGCCATAATCCGTACACATTTTTCATGACCTAAGCTGCAGCACATGCTGAGGGTGTTAACCCATTTTCACTATAAAGTCACTGAGTGAAACGATATTTTAACTTAATCTCGAACTGCACACACACAAATCAATCTCCTTCTTTCTACTGCAGGGTTTTATTACTGGATTCCTTTGTAAAAGGAAAACATCTAATCTATCGGATACTAATCAGTGCTTCTAAATTTCTTCACAATATAGTCCAGTCCCCTTTTTACGAAGGAACATTGTGTTCAATTCAACGAACACACCTTGGATTTATGCAATTTTAGTCATTGTAGCATTTGTAATGTGATTTTGTTCTCGGAAAAATAAATTCCTTCAGCAACCAAAGTTCAGATTTGCAGCAAAGAAAAGGTATTTGCCAAGAAAATGTTCAGTTTAAGTGAATCTACATTTATATTTCTATCATGTAAGCCATTATCCTTTGGAGTTTCTCATGCCTTATATTGGATGCTTTGCCTGTTTAACTTCTGCACCAAACGTTAATGTCCGTGTCCTCTGACCGAGGCATTAATAAATCTGCTGTTTTGACACGACAACATTTGTATTTGCAAAGTTTAGAATCAAAGTGGACGCTCTTTAAATGTAAGAATTCTTTAAACTGGAAGAATATATTCTAACAAAAGCAGATTGTATCCTAAGGAAAAGAAATGGCCAAATGCCGTTAGTCTGGGTCTAAGGCTCTCATTAAGCACTGATAATGCTCACACATCACGTGTCGTGATTTCCTGCAACAGAATGGAGAAAAACCCCTAATTGCAGTGACATTTCTTTAAAGTCCTTATGAATGATAAATAAAACTTAAGCATTTGAAGATTACTACTCATTCAAGGCACTGATGGTTATTTTGTTACCTGTTTAATCAGCAACTGAAGCAGTTTTAGGAGTCCTAGCATTCTCCAATGTTGGATTCACATTAGTGGAGGATAAAAACAGGTTTCTTATCTCACTGATGATTAGCACCTCGATTTATCTCATTAAAAAGTAATAACTCCAGGACATCACAATTATTTTAAAGTCCCTTTGACCACTGTTTTCTCTTTTTAGATATTAACAAGTGACACACCGTCACCTCCGCCAGGCTTATCCAAACCAAATCCGGTCGTCCCCATCAACTCAGCCAATCACAGCGCACGATCCCCCTTCGAGGACGCACTGACGGAATCACAGTCTCTGTTCTCTGACAATTTCCGGCACCCAAACCCCATCCCAAGCGGGCTCCCTCCCTTCCCCAGTTCCCCACAAACCTCCAACGAATGGCCCACAGCTCCAGAACCCCAGAGCCTCTTCACATCAGGTAAAGGAAATGTATGGTATGGGCAAAAGGTTCTGTCAGTCAGCAATAAATAAATGTCATGCAGCGAGGGCAGTAAAGGCATAGCGGTGTGTTACCTCGCAGCACCCAAATGTATTCACAAACGGCACGTTTAACCCTTTGAGTGCTGAGGGGGTTTATACCCGAGTGCCAAAGAACTTTTGGAATTTTTAGTGGTAACAATGTGTTATGGCCACAATAACGCTAATGTTTAGAATACAAACCGACACAAATTATCTCTGGTTGAATGTTATTTTGCCACATATTACAAACCTGTCAGTCTAAACACTAATTAAACAAGGGGTATTGCCGCTCTCCAAATGTACAGAGAATGTACAGAGAATATATACATATAGATAAGGGGTGCATACGGGAACCAAGTACATATAGCAAAACTTTCCTTATATGTTGACTGTCATTGGCACACAAAGGGTTAACTTTGGCCCAAATCGTAGCCATGATGCATCTGAGTGATTCACCTCCCGTGGTGTTGATTGGCCCGTTCGCAAAGCCACTCCTCCGGCCGACATAAAGCACCAGGGAAGTGGCTTTCTTTCTACTCCTCCTTAACTTGACAAAGCGCAGGCGCACGAAACGATCGTCGGTGATTTTATGACGTCGCATTTGTGACGTCATCAGAGAGCGCGGGGCATGGAGTAGTGTGTGAGCTGCATATGCCACGAACGCCAGGTTGTATACGGCCGAATTAGGACTGCAGTTTTGTATGAGAGTTCCTACACTGCAGACTCGTCCTGCTGACATCATAATTTATGCACTGATGATAGATTGTATCTTCGTTAGAGGCTATTGTGTCGGGACCTTACTTGGGGGGAGCTGGATACAGTATCTGATACTTTAAGCAAAGATCTATAGTATACCCCCTCGTAAAGGAGGCAGTAATGGTGTGCCATTATGTACCCATGGATTCTGGCAGATGTATGCTTTGACAACCTATGCATTACAGCGTAAACTCCCCTAGGGAGGGACATCACGTGATAGCCTGCTATATACATAGGCTGGGCTTCTATATACATAGGCTGGGCTTCTATATACATAGGCTGGGCGTGCTACAAGTCCTGTCTATGACTGTGTCATTTATACACCTCACCTAGCACGAGAGATTTAGTGCCTGATAAGAGGGTTTATACATAGGATTGTTATGATGCATTAACAGCAATTTATATAGTTGTTAGCTGTGTCCCTACAGCAAACTATACAGGATCACATAGCTCACTCCACTCCCTGTACCCACTCCCTGTTTCTTTTTATATTTGTATTAGTCTATGCATAAGTGTTTATTAAAACGTATTTTAACTATATTTCCCTAAATGGTGTATGGGTTTTTACCCAGGGATTGAATTCTTCCTAGCCATTATATTAGTATAGGGGAGTGCAAATAGGAATTCTTTTGGGTTATCCTTTAACCCTCTCCCGTTAGTCTAAACACTAAACAATATTTTATTTATTTTTTATTTTTTTAAGGTAGATAGGAAATTGTGTCAATTTCATAGCAAATAAAAAATGTATGTAATTTATAAATCAATATTTTCACCACCCACGAGCTATCAGAATATCTAAGAACATTGTTTGTAAAGAAGTGCATCAGTAGTGTAGAAGACGCGGAAGTTGTGGCAAACATACCCAGTGGTTAACAAAAAAAAAAAGTCTGTCTCATTTACCTATCTCTGAAGTTACACAATTTTGGAGGAACTTACATAGGCGCCATTGCGATAACATATTACATTTCCATAGGGTTAAAACGCTATGGCCCCCCCCCCCCCCCCCCCCCAAAAAATGGGATTTTGGGGGGGCAAACCCAACTTAAGATTTGAAAGAGGGGGGGGGCCCTCTCAATTACAACTTCAAACGAAAATAACTTTCTAAACTACCTAGAACCTGAGAAACCTTCCCAATATTGGCTGCATCCCCCACAGTTACTGCCATAAATAAAGATTTATAAGCCACAGGAGAATCGAACACCAGGGAATACTGGGATTTCAGTGACTCACTGACCCAATATCTACAGGCTGATGTCTCCCATGTGTGTGAAAAGGAAACATCCCTCTAACTTTTTAAGTCCGTTTGTAAACGGAAGTTAAAACGGGGGGGGGGTGCTCAACTTCAGCCCTCAAGCGTCCCCCCCCCCCCCCCCCCCCCCCAACAGTTCCGGTCTTTTAGCCACCTGTGCTGAAGCGTCCCACTCCCTTCTATTTGATTGACAGGTCATTTACAGGAAGTTCTTGACATGACCGGCATCTAACTCCTTCATTGTCCATGTAGAAATGCTCCGATGGCCTACATAGCTGTTTGAATAGTTCTGGGCATGCAGATATGAGCACACCGTGTGTTTACTTTTTACATTTCAAATTCCTTTGTAGCATAGCAAGAAAAAATACTTGGTCATACCAGTGCTACAAGAGAATGTAGCATATTGGTGATCACTACAGCATGAACTGGTTTTGGGTAAGACCTATATTTGCACTAATTGGCTAAACATAACTATTTGTTTAAGCCTTTCGTAATTATGCGTTGTGGCACGCCTGCACCTGAAAGGTTAAGGAAGTCGGCAATACTGTTTGCTTGTAAACCTCTCCCTTGCGCAATCCGAAAAGTTATAATCTGGCAATATTTTCAAAGCATACATCAAATCAGTGGAAGTTATTAGATTGTGACTATACTCACAAGTGATGTTTTGATTTTCTGTATGTTGTACAGTGGAGGGTTTTTGTCACTTTTTTTTTTTACCCAGCATAACTTATATAATGTGTGTGGGTGGGACCTATTCCAACTTCACATTGCAGAGTCAGTATAACCGTCCTCACACCGATGAGACCCAAAAGGTCTCAAAATCCGTCGGCGAGTAGGTTTTACTACTTTAGTTTGCACTACTTTGCCCCAGGCTGTGCTGACCCGCTGTGTAATATGGCAGACACAAGCTTATAGGGGTCAGTGTTAACATGAAGCAAAAGGTGATGCACAGTGCTCATTTGCATGTTATTTACCCAGAATCCCTGACTGCAGTGGAAGCACTGTATGCAACGCAATAATGGGGAAAAGCAGGGCTGCAGACCTGTCTGAGACATGTGAATGTGCTCACAAGCGGGATTATTATTTTCTGTACATTGATTGCCCAACTTCCCATATTGCAACAAAACTGAAGGTTTTTTTTTTTTTATTTCTCTGCATTAATCTCACTCTAAAAGAGAACATTCTATCTATAGCCCTGTGTTTTGTCACCTGGTTTTAGTCCTAAATTTGACATGCTTTTTATAGAAATGTTGTGTTCACGCTAATGCACATTTCATATATACCTTTCAAAATCTTGTAGATTGTGTTTCTGTGCTGTGAAGTTATGAAGCACTTGATTTGTAACTTAACCATTTGGATGTCCCATGACAGCCATCACATCATGGGGTCTGGCACTCCAAGGCACCAATGAAGTTACGTAGTGGCTATATCATGGGCTTTCTGCTCATTTTGTTGGGGCGATTGCATTCAGCGCTTTACAGGAGAGCAGAACGCAATCTGGCCGGCAGAGGGAATGAATGAGGACCCCTTCCGTTTCTGTCATTCGTGACACTGCGATAACGTAACCGTGATGTGACAGGGGGGCTGTGGCACTCTACTGCCGTGGTCCCTCCGGCACTCAACGAGTTAATGAGTGAAATTGACAAATCTTCCACTTCTCAGACAGTCTCGCCACTACTTTTTAGTATGGTCATTGAGGCTCTCGGATATTCCGCAGTACAATAGGGGAGAGACAATAACATGGTGTAACAGACAGAATTACACCATTTACACATGCTGATGCGAAAGGTACAGAGACTTTGCCACTACTTCGGTTTAAGGCAAAGGGTTATTCGGGGGCTTTATGTTATTTTGGTTTTAACGTTCCCCTCCTTTCTTTACACAGAAACAATCCCCGTCTCCTCATCCACAGACTGGCAAGCTGCGTTTGGGTTTGGCTCTTCTAAACAGCAAGAGGACGACTTGGGGTTCGACCCCTTCGATATCACCCGCAAAGCCTTAGCAGACTTGATCGAGAAGGAACTGTCTGTCCAAGACCAGCCCTCCCTGTCACCCAACTCTCTTCAAAACCCTTCTCCTCACACTACTGCCAAAGGGCCAGGCTCTGGCTTCCTACATCCCACCAACGCCAACTCCATTGGTAGCACCTTTCCAGTCTTGCCACAGCGGTTCCCACAGTTTCAACACAGAGCAGTTTATAACTCATTCAGTTTTCCCGGCCAGGCGGCACGGTACCCATGGATGGCCTTTCCACGCAATAACATCATGCACTTGAATCACACGGCAAATCCAACCTCAAACAGTAATTACTTGGACTTGAACCACCCTGCACACCACAGCACAGGCCTAGGAGGGATCCCTATAGCAGGTAGGTTTTTCTGAGCATGTGCTCTGATGCATGCTTTATATTAAACTGGAGAGCAGCATGTGAGACTTGGTGTGTGGATGTAAATTGCATTGATTGAAAGGACTCCAGACAAGGAAACTTACTCCATTGTGCAAAAAAAACGTTTCTCATATCTGCTGGAATTAGTTAGCTACCTCACCCTTTATTCACCACATGCCCAATTGGTGTAAAGTTGAAATATGAAATCCAAGTTGATCTGAGTTCCCAGGTTTTGTTTTTCAGCAAATTGGTCATTAAATTTGGGTTTAAAAAAAATTCTGAAGATCTAGAATCCTGCACGTAACCCGCGTCCTTTTTCTTTTATCTTTTTTTTTTTTCTTCTTCCTCCTTGGAGTTTACCGTTAAATGAAAAATCACATTGTAAAACGATCTCTCTGGAACATACAGGTTGTCATACTATTCCAGAACAGTGATATTAGGATGGGATTTTAATGAATTTGGGTCAGAGGTGTCCCAAATTCTGCATTTTAAACTGTTGCCACATTTGAGGCAGACCCATGCTGTTATTTTGGTATAAGTCATACGTATACACACACGGGGACTGGAGCTAAATAAGTTGGCATTGAGTGGTCTCTCCATCACTGGTGTGGGGTACCGTCGTCTGGGAAAGTGACGCAGGGGGAGCCATAAGGAGTGGTAGTGGGAGATGATGGGTGGCGGTGTCTTACATGGCAGGGGCTATGTGAGATCTTGACAGTGGGAGACAATGGAAGAGACTTGAGGGTGGGGGCAGGTAACGCAGTGACGACGAGCTTCTCCCTACCCCCTCTGATCAGCTGCTGCTTGCATGTGGGCTGGAGAATACTGTCCTGCTCTTCTTCCTCTGAAATAGTGTGCAGCAGAGGGGTTGAGCAGAACTATTACACAGCACAATGGCAGGAAGCAGCTTTTCTGAGGGGATGGAAAGGAGCCTCAGTACACCGTTACTGTCTCTCCTACACACCCTCTAGAACGGGGAGAGCAAGGCAGAGGTGGTGAGCGCTCTGCAGGCCACTTAGAAGCCATTTGGTGGATATGGTGAAAAAGTGAACAAAGCACAAATCGGTGAATGGTGAAATAAAGTTTTTAAAGAACAGTAATATATACAGTCCTTAAAAAATAGTGTCAAAAAGGTATGGTAAAATACATGTTACACTCACTGAGGGATGTCCAACGGGTGGCTGGCAATAATACCACTAGAAATCCTCAAAGTGAAAAAAGGAAAACATCATAACAACGTTTTTAATAAACAAGATCTGGAAAAACATAGGTAGCAAACTCGCATGTTTCCAGTCTTGTTGGGCAGTAAGAGTGTTAAGGCACACCCAAACCTCGCAGGACAGAGTAACACTCCAAACTGGGGGGTGCTCGATAGCCTCTCCTTGCAGCGCCTCAAGACCTCCGTCAACCGCATATTCTTCCGATATCGGTGCCGGGGACTTCCGCGTGTGCGCACGCACCTCTATGACGTCTCTAGGAAGGATATCCCTGCTTCAGCACAGGTGGCTGCTGTCTACGACTGAGCCATTGATATGTTGTTCTTTTTTCACTTTGTGGATTTCTAGTGTTATTGCCAGCCATCCCTTGGACATCCCTCCGTGAATGTAAAATTAATTTTACCATACCTTTTTGACACTGTTTTTTAAGGACTGTATATATTACTGTTCTTGAAACACTTTATTTCACCATTCACCGATTTTTGCGCTATGTTCACTTTTTTCACTGTTATCACACAGTTCTAGAGACCGTTATTCATTAGCAGCACTGAGGAGAATTCACATATTACTGATTTTTATTTGCGCTTCACTTTTTGTTCACCAATTTGGTGGATATAGCCTGTAGGCTGCCTGTTGCAGCATAGTATAGATAAGTTCTTTCTCTTGCTCAGCAACATTTAAATACATTGGGGTAAAAATATATATATATATATATATATATATATATATACATACACACACACACACACACACACACACACACACACACACACACACATATATATATATATTTATATATTTATTTGCCTGGACATGTGTAGCTATGAAGATCATTCAACATTCACTTATGCCCTGGTATCATATCCTCAATCAAATGTTCAAGTTGCATGGCATGCTGACATAATAAACTTGAAACCTTGATATTCCTTGTCTGTTGCCTACACAATCTGTTCCATGCAGCCCGTTTTCGGCAAATGCCTCCGCAGTAAGTTTATTACAAACACTCAGTATTTTCTAAAGCTGAATCTGCTCTTACAATGAGCTGGCTTTCTATAGTTAAGCTCACGAATGTTTGTCGCCTTCAAGGATCACTTTGTGTAAAATTAAGCGCTTATTAATCCACAGGTATCGGTATACTTCCGATTCATGTTTCCCTGGCATTATTTCCGTTTTTGAACCCCCTTGCACGGAGGTGGGCATGCAATGCTGTACTGTAGACTCCTCTGGAAGCAATTGGTTATGAAACCTGTTGCCTATAATGCCACCAGGAATATGATCCAAGTATTCCAGGCTCAACCCCAAGGGGGGAGTGTGTGTAATGCAGATTCAGGAAGTGATCTTAACCAAAACGATAATACATTATTTACAAGCTGGACTTAAATATCTGGAGGCTATCGATTTTTATAAGACATTGTTTACACAACTGTGAAAGAATACCAAGGTGTTGGGTGTGCCAGTATTCACTGCTTCTGTACATTTGCAAACAGTGATGAGAGAATTGTTTTAACGACTAAATCAGTTGAATTGTTGTTCCTTTATTATTTAAAGAAACAGTTTGCCTGAAAGTTGGTAAACAGTATTCATAATCCAACCTAAAGGCGCAATAACAGATAGAATGGACATTTCTCAAATGCAGGTCCGGGAGAGTGTGGCCTTAAGACTTAAGTAAAGTGAGGAAATAAACCTACCATTTTGGTTCACAGGTGATTTTTATTTTATTTTTTAAATCCTAATAAAAGGTGTTTACTCAAGGTAACTGCTGTAAAAGCAGAACTTCTATAACTTATTGGGTTCCGTCATCAAGCAAATTAATTTTACTTTCTTTGATTACACTTTGTTAGCTGTTTTGGATGAAGGATGAAACAACTTTCGGTAAAAGTGTTTATTTTTGTTATTATTATTTATACAAATATTTTGCCAGGATAAATACTTTACCTCTCATTTTAAAATATGTTCTGGGTGTACAGTTGCAATGGATTTTTCTTGAAATAAAAATAAATACATCTGATAAGTGCCTATGTTAAAATAAGCAAGATGCTTATGCAGTATCATGCCACTGTCCAATATATTCTTCAAAGACGAACAGCTGTTACTTTTGGAACCTACGGAGTTTGTCTCCCATTGTATTGTGTGTAGAATGGGAACCACCTTTAACTCAGTTTAAAGAATAAATGTGGAGTATGCATTACTTTTGACTTGAAATGGTGTAACCAGAGGTAGTTGTGCTGTTTAGTCCTTCCTTTTAGCCTGTGGATGGAAAGACGGCATATTAAAAACAAGGGCCGGTGCTGATTAAAAATAACTATTGTCATAAAATAGTGTGTCCTAAAAATGTATTCACAATTCAATCCATTTGAATATACAATTTCATACATCCTCTCCGTAAGGTAGATTTGATATAATGCGGTTCTGAAGTCCTAATACAAAAATTGTATGGATGTTAACTTCTAGAACCCAAACAAGTATGGAGATCACACTTCCTGTAATCCACTCCGTTACTGAAGAGCTTGATTTCAAATTTGAATCCTGAAAGTATTACTTTTCATAAGCCACTTGATAATGACTTTTTGAAGACTTTGTTGAAGTCCTATTGCCCCATTTTGGGCTCATCCCCAAATTTGGTTCAAGCTCTGGAATGGAAGAGGGCTTCCAAATTTAATGAGATAAATTGACACATTATTTCTGTCTCTTTTCTTTCCAAGATTACCTCATCAAATATGATCTTTGTTGTGCATATTTTCCCCACTTCACCTTGCATAAGTCTTTCTCCACTGTGCTTAAAGCATAATGCATTCTAGTCCTCCGCTCCCATTAATGTTGGACACTCAGATCCTATGGAGGGATCATTTAAGGTGCAAAAGGGCCAATTCCGCACAAACACTCCCATTTACTTGTGTGGGCGATTCCATGCGGTGGTGAAGAATTGGCACCATCGTGCCTTACGGTATTGCCCTCTTAGTGTCATGCACACTGTTTTCTCCAGATAGAGCAGAATTTCTGGCATGTTGTCCCTGGCTGATATTACCCGATCAACCCATGTTTACTAGCTTTGCCTCAGTAGACTTTACATATAGACTTATTTCTTTGTGGTGGTTTCGTTTGACTTTGTGTTAATTGCCAAATAGCAGCAACCAATATAATTATAGCAGTAAGACAGATGCTGAAGTCTATAAATCACAATCTTTATTCCAAAAGGACTCCCCGCCTTCATTTACAATAGTTTTGAACATAGTGTCAGTCAGACATTATTGATTTAGAAGAGGCTGACCATTTAAAATTTCCCTCACCCTAAACAGAAGATTCTAACTTCGGCTCTTTATATTTTTTTTTCTTTCATTTTTGTTTTTTATTTTTTATTTGTTTTGTTCTTGGTAAATCTCCCAGACCACAGCAATTCAATAGAGAGTATAAATATGAAGGAATGGCAGGACGGGCTAAGGGCACTTCTACCCAACATTAACGTCAACTTTGGTGGGCTGCCCAATGCTTCTTCCCCCTCCAACGCCACCCACAGTGTACCAACGTCCAACACTGCCACTACCAACAGCCTGAACTGGGACAGCCCTTGCAGCTGGATGGATCCCGCCATCATCACAGGTAACCATTTCTCACTCCTTCTATCATAATCTCAGACACCCTCTGCCCTGGCAGCAACACTATAACTATTCATGTTTTAATCAGCATCTGCAGCTAGGTAAATAACTCCCCATAACACTCCAAGCTCTCATGATCTCCGATTTCCACGTCAGATGAACTCTGTGGAATTGGCATATTACTCTGGACCTTTTCTTCTAGGCAGAGAGTTTTTCATCTCCGTGTTTCTCTATTTTAGATCCTACTGTAGACATTGCTTGTGTGTGATGTGCTTGGCAACCCATTGCTGGGGGATGTAATTAACCCATTGCCAGGGAAGTTTGTGCCAGGAACAGGGGGGTGAAATTATTTTGTAACTTGTCAAAAGCCATACTCCACATTTGTTCTCTAAGGTTTGTGGTTGAGTTGCATTCTTGCAGTACTAGGTTTATTTTGCAGGTTTCAATATCTTTTATTGTACAAACAAGAAAACTTTCCATAGGAGCTTTGAAGACTACAAAAGCCCTTTTTGAAATGGAGGGGCAGCATTTTAAATGGTCTGGTAAAGCTACCACTTGTGATGCTCATGAACATGTTATATGGTCTCATTTGAAGAAAGGACTTTTGCTCTCTGCAAAGTTAATGTACATCACATTTGTTTGAAGCCTTTAAGCAGTGCTCATAAGTGTCGCACAGGGGGGGAAAAAATCACTGAGCTAAAGAAAGAACACGATGTATGTAAATTTAAAGGGGGGGTCCCTGCTAGATCCGAAGTGTGGCAGCGATTATGCCTACGTGCTTAAATCTTGGTAATTGTAGGTGTCAGATGTTGATAAAATGGCACCAATTATTTTTAAATAATTTTAAGTTTTTTTTAATAGTGTGGATAATGGAAACAGCACTCACATGGTTAACAGCATCTGTGGCAGTGCACTTGTCACAGAAGTACGAGTTCTCCTCTTCCAGCATCACTAATGTTTTGTTTTATGATAAACATGTTGGGCTGAGACTTAGGAGGGATTTGATTTCCTCCGGCTACTAACTTTTGTATGATATTACTGTATTCTCTCTCCCTCCCAGTTTACCTTTATTGGCTCTCTGATAAGGTCAGGGTGGGATAAAGGTACAGGGAAAACTTGATTGATAAATACTCACTTATTCAGAGGTTCCAAAAAAAATAAGATATCGGGCCGAATTTCCAAAGGAACAAAAACAAACAAATGTAGCCACAATTAAAGCAACAATGTCTTAAGGAAGACAATTGGATTGTTAAATTCTTTACAAAATATATCTTTTTTTAGGTCAGATATAGTTTTCAAGGCAGAGAATCTTTGACAGGTACAATTCCCATGTATATTCGGAGTTGCCGATACCCAGGATGCATTTTGTTTTCATGCGCTTATGCAGCCAGTTAGGAAAGTGTAATAAACTGGAATGCTACTTTATATTCAACTAGCGAAAGTACCTAGCTTCTCACGGTTGCAGTACTCCGGAATTATCTATTCCATTGCAGACTTGAAACTGTCCCCCGCTTACACCCCTCACACCCCCACCCCGTGATCTACACTCTCCCCCTAAGAAATGTCCGGAAGGCTGCCAGCTCGGCAACCAATCGGATACATCCAAGCAAAGGCCAATCAACGGTCTCTCCTGACAAACTGAGCCATCCGTGGCCTGATGGAAAGGCAACAACCAGAGGCTGAGCAGTTAAAAACAGGAGAGAGAAATCCCTAGGTGCACATCCCTAGGGGCCCCTCAGTATGCATGAAAAGTTTCAGGTGTCTAGGTTTCATGGTCTTTGAGCTATGGCTTTGATAGACACACAGGCTCTTATTATTATTATTATTATTAATTGTGTTTATTGTTTTGTGGCTATTGTAGGGATCATAGCTTCCAGCTTCCCCTTATCTCTAAGGGCGCCAGAAACTATAAAGAAACTGAATAGTTTGGATTTATTTCCATCAGGTGCTAAGAAGTTTACTTTTCAGGCTTGCGTTGCACCATCTATGTGTTCGTTCCATGCATTATTGTTTGCGTAATCACAATAAATCATTATATAAAGTCCTATTCCAATACTGAATTATTTTAAAATTGTAGAGTACATTTGAGACCTCTGCATTTCCCTATATTTGGGAACATTCCGGCCAGGTTCCGTGTTACCCAAACAGATTTACTGGGTCCAGGTTTTTAAATTACATTAGAAAATGAAAAGGCGCGATCGGACTGAAGCTTCTCCTGATGAATGTTGGCTAGATAAAGATTTGAAATCTACCATCTCTGTTTAATGTCGTCTGAGTGTAAAATTGGGGGTGACGTGTGGAGTTGAGACCACAGGTGTTAAAGAACCTCTCTGCAGCAGAGCTGCCAATCACTGCTCTGTTCCCGACATCGCACCCCAGAATACCTTTTAATAGCGCTAAGCGAGCCATTGGGGGGCGCGCGATACTGTGATTCACAATCCTATTTCAGAAAGGTTCTATAGCAGGCGCAGTCTTTCCTGTGCCGGTCCCCGCACTAACGTGTATATGTATAATCTGAAATGTTTTATTGACCAAATGAAATCTTTTGCAACTGTATGATTGACTTTGTACTTTTATATTCTTCACAATTGTGCAAATTTGTCAAACTTTGCCTAAAAGGGAAAAAACTAAAGCAGTTTCAGACAAACATGGTTGCCAATTACAAGTTGCAGCTCTAATAGATTTTATCTTCCCTGTCCTCCCCCCCCCCCCCCTTTTTTTTTTTTTTTGCAGGCATCCCATCATCCACAGGAAATGGTTTAGAACCTCTGCAAGACGACAATCCGCCACACTGGTTAAAATCACTGCAAGCCCTGACAGAGATGGACGGCCCCAGCAGCTCCATACCTCCCCACCATCCCCACAACAACCTCTTCAGCACACAGATACCCCTTCACAGAGCCAATTGGAACCCATACCCTCCATCAAATCCAACCAGCTTCCATTCCCCACCTCCCGGCTTCCAGACAGCCTTCAGACCCCCCACCAAAACACCTACAGATCTACTACAGAGCTCAGCCCTAGACCGTCATTAAACACAAGGAACAGTTAGAAATTTGGGAATTCTACCCCACTTTCAGCCCAAATCAACTCCTGAGTGTTTCCCTCTCATACCATCCTTCTTCTCCAACCCCTTCTTCTATATCAAGAATCTTGGTTTTAAGCAAACATGCCTCATTCAAAATTGGCCCCCAGTTAACCCAAGATGTCGCCTTCGCTCTTTAAGTGGTTTTCACTACCGAAATGGAGTATCATCCTAAAACCCCAAGAACATTAACGAGTTTCCTCCGCTCCACCCCAAGGATCGAAACGCAAAAGAGAAAAGAGAGAAAAACAAGAAATGCCGCCTTTAAGAGAATCAGCACATGTAATTATTTGGTCGGTCTGCATGATATGTTTGTTTTCTAATTGCCAGACAGAATAAAGCTTAATAATAAATGTGATTTAACAGCGCTCTGGGGAGGGCCTAGGTAGCTAGTCAAAGTAGCAGGAATAATGAAACTAAAATCTTTAGGCTCAAGGAATAGAAATCTAACAAGCGATAAGTAACCAATGCAGCTCTTTAATGTAAGGGAGAGCACCACTCTGTTAAATGCCATTAATGATTTTGTTTTGTAATTATTTCAGTAGTTTGTATTGGCGAATGTGCCATTTCATGCTTTTGTTTTTCTTCAGGACCAAAGGGGCTGGGCGCACATTTATACTGAACATTGCTGGCCCCTGTGGCAGTGAAGGGGGTTTTGGTGGCATTTTTATAATTTGGCGAACGTTACATTGCTTTGAAGCAGTCTTTTTAACGCCTCGCCATATAGAGTGGTGCTTTCAAGTATGACGCAGCAGACCATTCCAAAAAAAAAAGAGAAAAAGCCGTTAATGACAAAAAAATAAAGTATTTTCAAGTGAAAATGTTTTCACCACTTTAATGGTTAAGCGCATTCAATATGATTATTTTTCTCTCTTTCTCTGTTCAAGCTTGTTTTTGAAGATGTGGGGGTAATTGCAATCTGTCGTTCACAACCACATTGCTGTAGGGGCTTTTTGTCCCCCCAAGGGTCCCATAAATTAAAAGCAAATGGGGGCTATGCCACCTGCTCAAGCCCTCGTTTGTGTAACTGCAAGAATGTTGCCTGATTTTGCAAGCAAAGTATAGCACGAAGGGATTTGCATCCCGTTATTCAAGTCCGTATCTGGATCGGGGACAGCAGGAAGTTGTCATTTTTTTTTTGTCAAATTAGTTGTTTTCAATGCAACCTGGAAGTGACAACCCAGAGCAACTGCTTAGAAAAGGCATTTGAGACGACCACACATCAGACACACACGGATGGGAACAAGCGGCATTTGAGGCCTCCACAGGATTCTTTAACCTAACCTTGTAGTTTCTGGATGTTTTGTGCAGTATTGAAAAGACGGGAGGAGAAGAAAAGAGGGAAATTTAAAAGAAAAAAACACATGATGAATAAACATGGTTATAACCTGACGCTAAAACTAAACCAAGGAAATGTACCTCTGTCTTCAGAATTAAAACTAAAATCTTAAATAAAACAGAAAACTTGATGATAATGTTTTGTGGGTTTGCTTTGTTAATCAGATTTGGTGTATGTTGTGTTGCATGCAGGCAAAAGTATCTTCTCGTTCTCACATTCTAAACCAGCCATTGGCCAAAACAGAACCATAACTCGTTATTTTTTGGGGGGGGGAGGGGGGTTGCTGCAAATGCTTTTAAAATGGCTACATATTGTCAACCACTGCTGTGCAAATCTTGATCCATTCAACTTTGGAAATTGCCTTTGCTCAGTTTTGTACAAGCGCCTCACGCATGCAATATGTGGTATACATTCTTTGTTCTAAGATCACATAGTTAACTGAGAGGTTTTAATTATTATTATTATTATTATTATGTACAATATTGCATTGTTAGGTCCTTCTTTATTTCCCATTTTGCATGTGGTTTGATAAATCTGTGGAAAGTAAAGCGCAGCTCTAAATAAGAGCCACGTTGCTACAATTCATCCATTACTAGACCAATATAGACACAGCATAATCTGTAGCGATGGGAACAAGTACAGGGGGCTTTGTTTTTCTCAAAGAAAAAGATTGTTCTTACTGATGAATCATGTAGTGAGTTAAAGGAGAAGTCTCATTTTTTAGAGGATTTCACACAAAGCACTTATAAATAATGTTTCTTTGGAATGATCATGACAAAATGTGAGTCCTTGTAGAAAAATGTGTTAACCTCTTCAATTCCAGCGGAGCTTTAAAGGCAGCATTCACTATAGAGAAAAGAAATGTAAAATTGGAACAGGAGAATTGCTTTTTAAGAACAAATTACCATTACAGGCAGTCCTCGTTTTACAACGCTTCGCTTTACAACGAATGGCTTATCCAACGCTATGCAATGCATACCTATATTCATTTTTACAACACCAAAACGGCTTATCCAACGCTCTTACAACGCTTTGCAAAGTTGTTTGTGTATATAATATATATATTATAATATATTATATTATTATATTTTATATTATATATATATATAATACAGTATATACACTATATAATTTGTGTGCTGCATATCTTATTGCCTGCATAAAATATTTTGTGTATTTTAGCATTAAAAATGCCTTCAGGAACGGAACATTTCATTTAAACAGTGTTCCTATGGGAAAACGTGTTTTGCTTTAAGACGTTTCGCTATCCAACGCCATTTTGAGTAACGCATTGTGTCGGATAACCGAGGACTGCCTGTACAATGTGGATCCATGTACACGGTTAACCATAGATAGAGCATCCACATAGGATCAAATTAAACTGGTACGGTAAGTTAGGTGATTGCCTTTTAAAAATATATATATCATAATAATAATCACTAAGGTAGTTTACATTTTGTTCACTTAAATTTGACTGGAAACTAGGTAATTGTCAATCTCGCTTGCGTTACCTGAACTATAACACAACCAATTTATTTACGGGCCCTGCATGTTAAATGATCAACTACATCAGGTGTGGCCAAATCCAGTCCTCAAGGGCCACCAACAGGTCAGGTTTTCAGGATATCCCTGCTTCAGCAAAGTTGGCTCAGTCAAGGATTGAGCAACCTGTGCTGAAGCATGGATATTGTGAACCTGACCTATTGATGGGAATGGAGTTAGGGGACATGACTAGGACAGTAAAACTCACCCCAAACATCTATAAGGCATAAATTACTTTATAAGAAGCTGCTGGATTTTTTTTTTTTTAGGGGGGGGGGGGGAAGAAGAGAGGGTGGTGGTGTCATTCACCTTAACAGATTAAGTATTTTGCGATCATTAGTATGCTTGCTTGTTTTTAATTTCTAGAACTGACCAGGTAATCGGTACTTCAGAACTGGATCACACAAGCAGTGAATCGTTGATGCAAATATTGGGACTGCTCCTTTTTAATATAACATAGAAATGCATTGTAAGAGATAAGTACCACAACCCACTCGTATCACAACAACGCAAATCATTCTCTTATCCTTTGCAGAAATCTATATAGGCGGCTGTACTTACACTACGGATCATTTGATGGCAAATTGGAACTCCTTGGCCCACCTAATTTGCCCATTTTTCGATCTGCTGTAAAACCTCAGACCCCTTTAAACTTTGGCTTTCTGTTGTATTTCAGATAGCCTTATGTCTATCCCAGCAGTAGCCAACTCCTGTCCTCAAGGGCCACCAACAGATAAGGTTTTCAGGATATCCCTGCTTCAGCATAGGTGGCTCAATCAGTGGCTCAGTCGAAGACTCCCAATCAAGTGGGAATTCCCTTACTGTTAGCCCCTACCTATTCTGTAATTGTGGAGAAAAGTTCCTAAAGGAAAAACCTCATTAAAAAAATATATACAAGAATGTTTAAATGTATTCCCTATTTTGTTGTGTTGGTATGTGGCTATAAAGTGTAATTCCTTTTACCCTGAGTGGAACTGTCAACACAACAGCCCTGCTCGGTGTGTATCACAAAGTTTCTTCAAGCTCATTATAGTGTCTCAAATTTTAAACGGCCGGTTCTGTGCACATACTGTAGGGTTGCCAGGTGTCCGGTATTGAACTGGACTGTCCTGCATTTGGATACTCTGTCCAGTAACAAATGAGAGGTACTGTAATTCTGGACATGTATGTGCCCGGTATTTTCCTCCCTGGACATAGTGACCCGACGCACCTTTCACCATTGAGTCCAGTATTTTTGGAGAAGCCACCTGGCAACCCTATGTGCACATGCAAATAAAGACATTTAAAGTGCATCATTGTAGCGTCCCCTCTCAGGCTACGCTTATAGGGCCGGCGACGTCAGGCTACAGTCGCTGGAAAAATCAAATTGAGATGACTTCCAGCGATCGCGTCGCCCTTACTATAAGTGCATGCGACGGCGGCAATGCATTTGTTTTGACGCACTGTCGCCGGCACTATAAGCGCAGCCTTGCACTGTAATGTTTCCCTGAAGATAAACATAGCTGCATTTAGCACTGTGGGGGTTGACAATTTTCAGAACCACAACATAGTCATGGATAATAATAAACCTGTCCTAGTGGACTTTGTCTGACCTGACTTGTCTGATTTATTTTCTTCCTACAAGGCCTTTGATCTACAGAAAGACTAAACAATAACGTATACTGCATTTGCGTACCATATGCAAAGTAAGACATTTTCATACCACAAAGTATTAGAGGTTTTATACATCAAGGTTATAATGTATGAGGAGTATTGGGAGAAATTAAAATGGGGAAGGCAAAAACCAATCCACGAGTACGTCTCCAATATGTCCACTTAAGAGAGGCAGAGAGTAAGCGGATGGTTGTCTCAGAGATATTAGTCACAAAATAGAGGATGAGGAGGCGAGAGAAACTGCACTCCATGGATAATGAGGATCGGTCTTGAAGTGAACCTTTTATTTTACAGAACCAGGGATCCTGTATCCCAATGAACTTGAAGAGGGTTTCATTAAGAAAGCTGGTCAGTTTATCCATGTATATTATATGGCAGATGTTATTGAGAATCTGGTTCATATTTGTTTGTATCAACAAAGCAGCAATAAGGCATCTAGTCATCATAATGATGTGTAATCAACTTGAACTGGGTTTTCAAGACTTCTTTAGGTGGTCTATTAAGCAATGCCAACCATGGATCTAAAAGAGCCTTGATCTCAATTATGTTAATTAAATTGAAAACCTTCCATGAATTGGCGATCTGTCCAACATCTCCCCAATTTCTGTTTTTCTCAGGAAAGCAAATGTATTTTCTGAGTTGCCAGGGATAACGTGTTGATATAGAATAGGGATCAGGCAATTACTGAGAGGTGGATCTACACACATTCCAAATAAATTCTTGCGTAGGAGTACCACCGGAAGGCAAGTGACTGAATAAAGGGGGATATCTTGAGATATCTAAAGACTTTGACCGGTGGTAGGACCTCATGTTTTCCTGATCAAATCAAATGGTTTAATCTTGGTGGAGATGCTGGACCACTTTTATCAGGCCCTAGTTTTTCATGGTAGCAGAATATTACCCGTCATACTTGGGACAAACTGGATTACAGAATAGAAGAAGTATTTGGGAATTGGGTCAAGCCGAACTTGAATTTAGAAGAATCCCAGATTTTCAGAGTGCAAAACAATAGGATTCAATTTAAAATTGGTTAATCTAAAGTCTTTATGTAACAAGAGGAGTGATTCAAGCCTAAAGGTTCTACTTCTACTCTTTCAATGTCAAACCAAACCTTAATCTCCCTATACAGGTGCCATAAGGTCAATTGGGCAATCTGAGCTGCTTTATAATATGAAAGGAGACCAAGAATAGCTAAGCCACCTATGGCAGTTAGTATGACAAATTCTGCATCGATTCTCGACTTTTTTTTATCTGCACAAATAAAATGAGCTTTCCGTTGAGTTCGTATAGCCACAGGGTGGGTGAGGAAGAGATGAAGGATTTTGGTTAGGGGGTTTATCTTAACCACCTGAATTCTCCCTATCCAAGAGATGGCATATTTTGCCCAAGATTCCAGTCTATTTAAGTTGTGGGTACTTGTCCATATATATTGCGCCCACTGAGAGAGTTATTCTAACCCCAAAATATTTCAAAGTGGTATTTTGCCACTGGAAGTCAAAGTTAAAAGAAATAAGCTTGATCTTTTCAGTTGGGAAATGCAGGTCCAAAGCTTCTGAAAAGGAATTATTGATTAATAGAACTGAGATGTTTCCAAACCTAGCAATTGAGTCAAATATGTTTGGAAGTGACCACTAGAGCTACGATTGTAGCTTCTAACTAGGCTGACTAAAGGTTTTATATAAAGCACAAAGAGAAGGGGCCAGAGTGGGCAACCTTGTCGTGTGCCACTTTGAATGGCAATTAGTGCTGCTCTATAGCCCAAGCGTTGTACCTCGGCTGTTGGTAAACTATAAAGACTTAATCATATTTGGGTAGTTCCCTTTATTACAAAGGTCAGAACCATAAACAAAAAGTCCCATTCCACCCTGTCGCATGCTTTATCCATCCTGCATCCAGGATAAGTATTAATGTAGGGGTTTTTAGAAACACAAAAGATACCCCGCTACAGCTTAAAGTAATAGAAGTGAGGTGCTCACTAGGTAAGGCTAAACAAGAACAGGAAACCTAGTTTCGAGCACTCCGTCACTGATGATAAATTAATTCGTTAAAATGAATTTAAAATATTGGGTGTTAAAATCAAACAACGTGTAGTGACTTGGATCAAGGGTTTTATTAGGTCTCTATGTGGTTACAAGCACTTCTCCACGGACATCAGCACTGACATGACATCACGATCAGTGCAGATGCTGGAGCATGCAAGCAATTAAGTCCAATTAGATCCTTACCTTGTTTCAACTACAGCTACTGTGCTGCCTAATTACAACTCTATGTAGATATCGACACTGATGTAACATACATGATCAGTGTAGATGCAGGAGTGTGCAAATGATTTATCTCTATATGTTCTACAGAATTACTTTAAGCTGTCTAAAAGCACTACTCCACTGACATTAGTGCTGATATGATTTACACGATCAGCGCAGATGCAGGAGCGTGCCATCCACTATACTCTTAATTGGATCCCTACCTTGATCCTCACTAGCTTACGCGCTGTTTGGGTTGTGTGCATCTCTGCATTCGTTTATCGGCACTGATAGAATTCACTTGACTAGTGCAGACGCATAAATGTGTTCCTGCTAATATTTCTCCTTGTGGCTTAAATCGAGTGGTGTAATACATCTGTACCTTTCTCTCATACAGATGCACCTCCCTATCTACATCTGTGCGGCTAAGGTCACTGCATTTATGCAGGTTTTGGAGTATACTTAGATTGGCAGCCGTATTGATTTGAATTCTGAGGATTTAAATTATATTATATTGTTCTTACCCACTGCACTGCCACTGGCATCAGCAGTGATATATTCTTAAAATTAGCGTGGATGCAAGAGTGTGTTTGAACAGGTTCTGAGAGCCAGATTACTACCGGTAGATATTCCACAGGTTTATCAAACAGTGGAATAAGACTACTGTATCTCACGCAGGGACAAGAGGTGTGTGTATTCGACCCTACCACCTATGACCGATATGAGGGCAATTCTATTTATATATTTATAGAACTCCATGAAGACTCATCAGTCCGCTAATATACACTAGTATATGATCGTGAGCACTTATGTATGTATGTATGTATGTATGTCTTTATTTGTATAGCGCCATAAAATGTACATAGCGCTTCACAGTAGTAATACATGTCATATAAATAACAAATATAAATAACAGATCATGGGAATAAGTGCTTCAGACATACTGTAAAAGTAACATTAAGGAAGGAGTGCCTGCTCCGAGGAGCTTACAATCTAATTGGTAGATAGGGAGAACGTACAGAGACAGTAGGAGGGAATACTAGTAAGTGTGTCTGCAGGGGGCCAAGCTTTGTGTCATGTGTCCATGATTATCCAGTGCTACTTATGCAGTACTCTTACATCTATCCAAGTCACTACACGTATGTTATTTGATTTTAACGCCCAATATTTTATATTCATTTTTGACATTCAAAATTAATTTTAACTAATTCCTTTATCATCATAAGTGACAGAGTGCTCGAAACTAGGTTTCCTGTTCTTGTGTACCTGTAGGGGTTTTTAGTAAATTTCACCTTATGAATCAAATGAATGATTCTTCTAGTATTGACGGCCGTTTGTCTGTGGGGGATGAATCCCACCTGTTCTGGGTGGACAAAACTAGGAAGAAACTGGTTTAGTCTATTGGCCAATATTTTGGAGAACATTTTAATATCTGTATTAATCAGATAGATAGCAATGAATATAATGTTGGCCTTTAACATTTCTCCTGGTATCAGTTTACCCTCTAAAAACTAATTACATAGTTTAGTGATGGGGAGTCAGCAATGGGCAGAACTTTTTATAACATAGATTATTGGTGTAGCCATCAGGGCAATGAGTCTTAGCAGGCTTCAAATTCTTAATAACCTCAGCCCCTTCTTCGCAGGAGTAACCTCTTTGTTCAATTCTTTCATGGCCAATTTATTTAATTTGGGTTTACAAGAGCTCAGCAAAAGGTCTAGGCTGCATTTAAGATTATCTTGGAATTCTTTTAATATTAGATCAAGATTAGACGTCAATGACTTGTTTGCTGCTTAATTGTATAAATGTTCCTAAATCTAGCTTTGTTGTTCAGTTTATTTGCCAGCACAGTACCAGCCTTATTTCCTTTTTCATAAAAATGTTGATTCATCCAACTCTTTCAGTCGCATCAGTCAAGCATAGGTTAAATTCTCCTCTGAGGGAACTTATTTCCTTTAGCACTTGGGGAGACTGATTTTGTTTCAGATTTGGTTCCAAAAGTGCTAGCCCTGGGGTGGCCAACCTGACTGGAAGTGGGAGCCAGAATTTACCTGTCTCATTTGTCAAAGGGCCACAATAAGAAGAAAAAAAATATCAAATGAATACCTGCATACACTGATAGAGCATAACCTGATTGTGTGTTATACTCTGTGTATAGTGCAGAGTATAACCCCTGTGCTAGCCGACTTGTGAGAATATATTTTTTAATTTCTCATTTTTTTTCCTCATGGCCGTTATCCTAATCGGAATCCTCCTTATTGCAGCTTTATGCGTTACCCATAACGAGGGGGAAATTCCTGGGATTTTATTAGTAATCAAGCATTTTAATTATTTCCCCATTATCAGAAAGGGCCTCCGGGACGTTTGCTAGTGTACCGTTAAGTCTCAATTGCTTTGGTGTATATTTAGTAACACAAAATCCTATCACGGAGTCTCCACCATTGCATGCATCTTGGTATTCATGTTTAGGGACACCACATGTTTAGGGACACCACATGAGTATCTAAAAAGACAGTCAATGAGTGAGTACAACTGATGAGGTTTCAAAAAGAATGTGACATCTTTGACCAATAGATGGCTATGCTATTTCTCCAAACATCTACTAGAAATCTGTTCACTAAAAGTTTTATTATGTGTGGCATGGTTACCAGCAAACATATCTTTAACTTGTTTATATTTATCCAGGGTATGAAAAAAAAAAAAAGCCTTAAAAAGTTGGGGATGTAAACGTTGACCAAGGGCAATTTAATTTTCTTGTATTTTACTTATAATTATAAGAAATCTCACCTCAGAGTCTCTCTTAATTTTATTAGTTTGAAAAGCAAGGAATTAGGATTGTCACCCTTATCTTCTTGACAGCACAGGCTAAAAAGGAGAGGGGGGAAACTGCTTGTCAAAGAAGGTAGGAGCCCCACCGGTTTTAAAGTGCGTTTCTTGGAGGAAGACTATACTTTCACGCAACATCTCATGATCTGAGGCCACACTCCTTTTTCGTTGGCTATTAAGAGAAATACATGGTGTAGACATCATTTAAGAATAAAGAGTATCATGACCATTCAAATAAAACAGCTTACATAGATAGGGAAAGTAAGCAGAGAGACCACTGATGGTATATAAGAGAGATACATGGTTCACATGGAGGGTTATAAAAAAAGGCAGAGTGAGCTGCCCAACCAGGCGGGGAAGAACCTATGGATTGAGACAACATACGGTAAAAAGAATGGTGGAGGAGCGAGAAAGGAAAGGTCTTAAAACAAAGGAACTAAAAAATGGGAACCTGGGCAGTAACCTGATGCCAGGTAATGGTGTCCTTCAAGTCGTGAAGGAGAAGAAAAAAAAAGAAGGCAGGCTGCAACTAACCGCAATGCCCGCATGCTCAAATAAGCAAGGGGTACACATACTTTAACGTCGGGACAACTTTTTAAGCATAAGGTATATATAAACAAACAGGACTACAGTGAGAAATATTTATGTAAATCAATGACCTTCAGAAAATGACAACAAGGGATAAACCCGCATAAATATAGTCTGTGTGGATAACATACTAACCACAGAGCGTGGAGAACCATGAAATAATTACTGCTACGGGGATTACAAGAGATATGTACTAAATACGAAACCACTACAAATTAGAGCGGTGCCAAGCTAGAAATGGGAGGATCTTGTAACTAATCTAAAGAGGGATTGCTGTTTATTAGGTCTGATACTTTAAGGGCAATTTAAAGTATTAACTCAAGAGCGATATTGAGGGAAATGACGCAGAAAAATAGGGAACACCCACTGCTGAGTTAAATATGCAAGGAAAATGCACTATACAAGAGGGTTAGTATAATCCTCATGGGTATCAAAAACATCAACTGTATTACATTATTGTAATAAACCTCTGATCGACTATATCTTGGTCAACTCTGGTCTATAAACCGTCCATCCTCCAACCCAGGCCTGAGATCTTTAGGTTGATCTGTTATAGGGCTGTATGGAGTTCTGCCTGAAACATGGATTTAATATTGGAGAAGAGGTCAGCAATTAATGAGCTAACACTCTCCAACTTTGTCAAGAGGAGGTACCCACGGGGGCATGGTTAGGAATTCCTGAATTATGGGTTTAAACCCCATTGAGCTCAGAGCAGAGCTACAATGTGACCATTCTGCTCACCGCTACACATGCGCCCTTTCATAAACTATCAACCTCCTTCTGCCGCCTTCCGCCATCCTTCTCCTTTCACGGCCGTCCAAACGTGCGCGCCACTGAACTATTCTGTTGCCCTCTGAAATACGGGACAATTATGAGTCCCCACAGATTTTTCAGGAACCATTCATTGAAATAAAGGGACAATCACGTAGATACGGGACGTCTGGCAACCCATTACATCCCATACCCATTGCTCATAATAAATTGCCCTTCTCTTACTAGTGTCCTGCTGCATGCTTACTGCAGATAAAGTCCTATAGGCAACATTCCAGAAATAAGACTGCATTTGGTATGCCTATTCCATGGAAAGATTGCCCATTATATTAGATTAAACAGAACGCCTATGTTGCATGAAGCCATTGATTTGTCCTGTGAAATCCCTGTTACATTTTTTTACAAAGCCACATCTACAATTTACATATGTAGAGTGAGCTTTGGCTTTTTAAAGTGCTCCTCTTTAAGATAATTGCTGGGGAAGGGTTATGCATCTCTTCCAATCACCCTCCCTTTTTCTAACTGATAACGGTACCTGTTTATATTATGCCTGCTAAGCAAATTAAGCAATGGCTTATGGTACCTTCAATCTTATCCTTAAAGATGGAATTTATTATGTCACTAAAATGTAATCTGTGTTTGGCACAGAATCATCAGTTGCTGCTTCTTCAGACACTTAGATCTTTACTATTTTCGGGGATCCTCTGATGTTATTGTGGATAGTGTTAAACAAACAGCCCTAAATGCCCCTCAGATTACTCATGTATAAGGCTGCCAAGTGCTAGCACCATCCCAATCATTTAACGTACGCATTCTTTGTTTGTTATTCATACTAACCCCCTTGGTGTTGTCTCGGACTCCTCCAGCATGGGAGTGATTAAGAAAAACGCAAACGTAGGCGACTTACTAAAACCACCCTACAGCGTAATGGAGAATAAAACAGAAACCAGTTTATTTGAAATTATTTTAAAATGCATTTCATCATTTACAGTGTGGCAGGCCTGCTTTCCCTAGATTATTCCGTTACAGGCTCTTTTTCCGGATGAATGCCCATTGGTGAAGACAGCGAAAGAGGGACGGTAATATCCACAACACAAGCCATCGCTCCAGTTTCATGGTGCTGCTGTGCTCTCTCTCGGCAGATACCCATGGGAAAAAGCTTGTGATGTCTTTAGTTGGGCATCCAGGGGCATACGTCCTGCGGGGAGGGGCTCTGAAAATTGTCGTGGTTCCTGTTGGAAGCAAAGGAAACATTGGGCAGAAATGTGTTGTTGTTGGCGGCCAGGCACGCATGGTGTTTATTAGCCTGCAATAATGCTAATCTGGGCACGATCACACAGACACTCCCATTAACTTCAATGCACTTCAGAGGGTATGTGTCCATTCTCAAATATGACTTATATTTTCTTGTTTACCTGCACAATAAATGTTAGAAACATCTGATACAAAATGCCTTTTTCTTTTACAGAAGTACAATGATGGGCCAATATGCAGAATCTTGTTAGTGTGTGCATCATGTACCTCCAGCCCAACTTGCTCTGATCTCAGTGGCGCAAAATACATTAACACGTTACTCCTTTTAACACTAATTTTAATGTTTTATACATTGCCTTCTGAATGTGTAATAGGCCTACTACACGCTGAAGGCCTATTTTAATCTCTGTGTACACTAGGGTTATTTTGCTCTGTGGCCAACCAGTGGTTACTTAATAGTCCCTGGATTTCTACTCCGTATTCATGCTGTGGGTCAGAAATGCATGCCTGAAATATGTATTCATTATCTAGGACATTGGTTTGTCATCCTCTGGATTTAGTACTCGGGAAGGGAGTAGGGAGGAGAACTCTTGCGTCAGCCCAATATATGAGGTACAGGTGCATATTAAAGCAAAGAGAACAGGATCTCTACTTGCTTGCACTTATTAGAGGTGCGAGTAGAATAGATGAATTGAATATAAAATGTAACCTTTACTCGGGTAATAGATTGGCAAATCAAAAAAACACTTGGGTTCTTAAGCATTAATGTCCCATCAAGGAATCGCTGGAATTACCAGCGGAACTAAATATCCTAGAAGCGACCTCACTGCCCCATAGATATCAAGAGAGCTGCCACATCAGGTGTTCATGTGGACAAGTCACTTAGCGATTCGCAGTATCGCTGTCACCAGGGATAGATCAATATGAACTCGAATTGGGTAATATGTATGTATGACAAACAATCTTCCTCACTGCCACATTGTTACAAGAAAACCGTCACCTAAGATGTTACCATAGGTGAGTCAATTGGTAAAAACATTAGTAGGATACTTTGTAATACATATATAGCATACCATAGATAAATCCAGGGTATATAGCAAGTCGGATTTTTTTTTTTTACACAAAATATATATATATATATAGTGCAGAATAAATGAATTCTTCAGTATTCGGTGATACCTTTTTTATTGGACTAACAATTTATGTCATAGGACAAGCTTTCGGGAGTTATCCTCTCTTCTTCAGGTCAAGCAATACTGATATACAAATGAATCTATGGCTAAAACAGTGTGGAGAGAGGGGGGGGGGGAAACAACAGATATTTACTGTAGATAAGGTAGGGTGTTAAGTGTTTGAAGCCAGGGGACAGTGTCAAAGAAAGGTGGGGAGGGGGAGGGATACTGGGGGGGGGAGAGAAAGTGTGGATAAGAATAGAGGCAAGCAGGATGATTACAAGCAATTTTGATAGGGTGTGAGAAAACCCATGTCCGCATTAAGTCCTTTGGTTTTGGTGTCAAAGAGTCTTATCATTCTGAGTTCAAATGTTTTCCGTTCTTGGGTGCTTTTAAACATTCCATTGAGGATTTTGATTTTTAGATCATTTATGGAATGATCTGGTTGCGAGAAGTGATGTCCCACAGGTGAGCAGTATCTTCCTTCTTCGTGATGGAGTATGGAGTGTCTGTGCATATTCATTCTTCCTTGTAGTTTTTGGCTGGTTTCCCCAATGTAGCAACCTTGGTCACATTTGTTGCACTGAATCATATACACTAAATTCCTGGATGTGCAGCTGTATGATCCTTTAACATTGAATGTTCTATGGTTGTGACTGGCTGTGGGATCCTGGCAAATATGTTTGCAGAGTTTGCAGCGTTTGTTGCTGCACGGTGTTGTGCCATTATCCATGTCTTTAAAATCGTTGTGGCTTCAAACACTTAACACCCTACCTTATCTACATTAAATATCTGTTGTTTTTTTTTTTTTCCTCTCTCCACACTGTTTTAGCCATAGATTCATTTGTATATCAGTATTGCTTGACCTGAAGAAGAGAGGATAACTCTCGAAAGCTTGTCCTATGACATAAATTGTTAGTCCAATAAAAAAGGTATCACCGAATACTGAAGAACTCATTTATTCTGCACTATCGCAACTGGACTAACACGGCTATTTTCTGCTTTATATATATATATATATATATATATATAATATTAGGTCCATACCAGGCTCTCATCAGTATATTATCAGTATCTTCTGTACTGTATATAAAAGCCTAATGAACAGCCCGTTAGATCGGCATATGTATCTGGTGTTCAATACACCAGATCTTTACACAGTATAGTGTGCTGTTTCTAGCGAGGGCAGTCACGTAGGGAGTGGTTGGAACATGTGTTCATACACTCGCAGTAAGGCTTATCAGGGATTACTAGCAGTGTCTAGTCTCACACTATATATATTGTATAGCCATAATAGCCCTAGGTAGACAATGGTACCATTGCGCCTTAGCCTATAGTAAATCAAACAGACCCCCCTTTAGAGAGAGAAACGCGCCAGAAGATCTGACCACGTCCTCTCTCTACATTAGAATGTGACGTCACTGACAGTGACACGCACGCACCGACGTACATTTCGCGTATTCACGCACTTCCTCTGGATTTAACATGACATCAGGAGCCCAAAGGGTGAACTCAATGGGCCACAGTGTCCATAGAAAGGCGACCGCTACATACATAAATGGAAACCTTATGAGATGGAGCATTGTGCACATGGTGTAACAGTATAATTGGCTAGGGGGGAAAGAGTCAGGAGTAAGGCTGCGATTAGAGTAGGCGCGATGGTGCGTGCGATTTCACACCCTGTGAGAACAAAGTGCAGCAGCTGATAGGGGCCGGCCATAGTGCGCACGAGCGCGGGCGCCATGCACAGTGACTGCGCGGCGGATTTTGCAAAATATATACTTTTGTTTTTTCGCGCGGTTGTCACGGCCGCGTCACGTGAGGCGTTCAGCCAAAGAGGGCGAACCAGCCTGGTGACATATACACCACGCCTCCCCAATCCCCGGAAGCTCAGTTCACCCATCGCTCGGGCGACAGGTGCGCACGATGACATGCGCTCCGTCGCACACGTGACAACTATAATCTCCGCCTTAAAGAGTGAAATAAGTTAGTAAGTGTACTATTTGTAGCAAGGAGAATCAGTAAGTAGGAGAAACAATGACACTATGGGAGTTATTTAACAAAGTCTAAGCTTGTCAATGCCTATTGTTTGCAGTTGAGGGACTTAGATAAACATCACCCTGTGTCCTAGGTGCAACCAGCAGCCAATCTGACTATGTAGCCCATACCTGTGAATTCTTCTGTTGTCAAATCCTGTTGCTCCCTTGGAGAAGACGGAACTGAGCAGGCTGGGTACCGGTTGCTCATAGCTGTAGCTGCGTGGAGGTTGCCCGTCTCCACTCAATACCTCCTGCTCCTCTCTGGAGATTCCTACCCTATGGTCCCTTTCCTGGCAGCTCCTGAATCACGAAGAGAAAACTGTGGAATATAAACAAATATTATACATAGTATATATCCTGGTGGGCAAACGTTTATTGGGCACATTTAGAGCAGCTGACAGTGGTGGGATGTCACCTGGCCATTCTCCTGCTGACTGTAATACTACAGTAAGTACAACTAAAACGGTTTCTAAGGCATTACATTTTAAAGAGGCAATCCAAGTTGGCCATGTTTTTTGTTCAACGTAAAATTGAAGCAGGGGTCACCGGAGCTGAACCACATTACGTTCAGCTCCAGAAACCCCTTGCTTCCGGAAATACTTACCTCCATAGATGGTGCCGATGGCTGCTCCGTTTGGCTATCTGGCTTCATGTAATTGTGGCGTTTCAAAGCCCCCGCACCCTGCGGGCCAATAGGAAGCCATGACATCATCAGGTTTGGCTTACTATTAGCCCGCGTGACGCGGGAGCTTTAAACTTTGCAGAGATACTGGAACCCCCTTTGGGGGTTTTGTATCTCGGAAAGCATGGGTTCACCGAGCTGAAATTAATGTGATTCAGCTCAGAAGACCCCTTCAGTAATTTAAAAAAGCATGAATTTCTCCTTTAAGAAGAACAAATTGCTGATTTTGGGTGAAATTCCACATTCAACATTAGATCGACTCCATTTAATGGCACACAATGACCAGCAGAGGGCAATGTCATGCAAAACAATATATTAGACAAGAGAAGAGTCTCAGTGACTGAGTCATACTAAGTGATTTTAAGACGTTCGTCACCTTGCGTTCCATTCACTCGCCTCATGGTTTAGAAATGCTTTGAAGGACCCCAGGGGAAGATGGAATTGCAACTGAAATCTTGAAAGAAGCTGGGGAAGAAGTAGTTAAGATCATTGCAAATCTCATGACATGCTGCTTGAAGGACAGGGAAATTCTAGAGCAAGGCTATAGTTATACTCACAAGGAAGGAGATAAAGACCACAAGAACTACAGACCAAATGATCTACTTCCAATCACAACGATACTGACTAATTGCCTGCAACAGAGAACGAGCATGATTTCGCAGTGGACACAAAAAAACGACATCCAAATTGCACAGGAAGTGATTTCTTAAAGTAATGAATACGATCCGCCACTCCAGCACGATCCACCAATGAATGCATTAAGAAGATTGTGTTGAATAAGTCCACATTGATATTATAAGGAATATTTACGAGAATGCAACATCAACCTGTCCTGGAACCTCTCTGTATGTTCAGTTTCCCTGTTCTGAGGCAGCCATATCTCCATAGTGTATCCGCAACATTGTTGCTACAAATGTAGCTTTCCCCTATGGTCTTGCCTGTTGCCTAGCAACTACAGCACAGACCCCTGTTAGTTTCTCCCAGCAACCCTGGTTGTATAGTTAGTTCTGACTATACCCTGTGTGTACAGACTAGCACACTTCCTTTTGGATCCAGCAGTCTGTGAGTACACACCTCTTACTGCCTCTCCCATACAAGGCATTATTAATTTACCTCTCCCCCACATATGCCACTCACCCAAAGTTCCCCTCATCTGTTGTTAGTGTTTGTTTTGCAATAAAAGAACAGAAAGAAAGAAGGACCCAGTGTGCATCTAAAGGGAGCGAGTTAACCTGCCTGACCCTCCCCCTTTGCTACAAGGGGCTGGAGGGCCAGAACACAGCCATAGATTACATGATGACCCAAGCTCAGTGAGGATAAGCAAGGGATAAGCAAGGGTGTGCGGCAGGGACATACCTTGTCATCAAAGCTTTTTACATCAACACTTGAAAATCAACAGGGAATACTTGAGTCACGTACGATTTGAAGATGACATTGTTATTTTTTTGCCAGGAGTACAGAAGACCTCCAGCAATAAATCTGAGAACTCACTGAAACAAGTAAGAAGGTGGGCCTTCATTTAAACCTTGGCAAAGTGATATCCAACCAATGTGTCAACTCTACAAAGATTAAAATAAATGGAAAAGAACTAGAAGAAGTTGAACACTGTGTCTACCTTGGTCAGCAAGTATAAAGTATCAATGGATGGCAACCTTTCGAATTAAAAAAATAGGAGCGTCAAGATTGGATGATGCACATTTGGAAGGAACAAGACAATCTTGCAAAGAACCGTCCACTGTGCCTCAAAAATAATGTTTTAGACCAGTATATCTTGCCTGTGCTTACATATGGATGTGATACTTGGACTTGTGAAGATAATTCGGAAGATTCAGACAACTCAATGATGTATAAGCATAGCACACAAAGTGCAAATATTCCCCGGCTTATGCAAAAGAAAAAAGGGGAAATATAGTGCAACACTGCCACTAATAGGTATCAACAATAGGAAGGGAAATAGGGATAAAGCCCTTCCTCCTGATCACATGGTGTAATATAAATGTAGGCAGTTTGAGGTTAAAATCCCCTCTTCCAGGAACGCATTTGAAAGTTCCTCCTAAAATCTATGAAATGCTTATTTCGGAAAGCAGTTTAAGGCAGTTATATGGGCAAGGGGCAGTGTGCAAATGCTGTTTTCCGTGTTCCATGTTAAAGAAGGACAGTGGGAAAAGAAAAATTAACCAATTATTTTTTCTACCAATATTTAAGCAATAATCCCCTCAGAACAGGGCATTACTGGCCAATAATGCCCTGGCTGAAAGAGTTGAAGGCTCGAGGCGAAGCTACACCCATAAACACTGCTACTGACACACACACACACAGCACCTCTACACAGATATACAAAAGCACAGCACACACACACTGCTACTGACACACCCACACACAAACTGCAGCCAGCCACTTACTTATTTGCTTTGCAGACTCTCTTCCCTCCCACCCACCCCCCCCCCCAATTCAACTGAATCTGCTCAGTAAATCTCAGTCAGCTCGGGAGGGGGAGGAGTCAACCCGTGGCTGATACGTCCTGACCAATCCCCTGCCCTGTCTCAGAGCTGTTACTTCAATCAGACGAATCCCCTGCCCTGTCTCAGCTGTTCTGAAAGCTGATTGGCTGGAAATAAACTCATTGAAAACGACACATTCTGCTGCTTAAATTCCGGGCATTACTGATTGGATAATGCCCGGAATTTTAACCAATCAGAGAGCAGGGTTTTCAATAATGCCCTGAATTTTACTGCTTTAGCCTATAATCTTTATTAACAAATTCTTACTGGAATATTTAGTACATAATGTATTGCATGTATTCACAATATTATGAAGGCACTGTGCATATTCATGTTAAATAATATTTGTAAATTGCCTATGCACATGGCGTTTAAATGTCCGTTTTTCAGAAGGGCCAGTGACCCGGCTTCTCGTGCCTTATTGCATTGACAGTTCTTGTTTGGAGTTCTCCTGAGTTTCCGGTGCCACCTGGAGATGAAACCTACTCACAACATGACTACTATTCTATGTCTAACGTGGAAACCCTGAAGCGTCCCTCACCTGAGACAGTTCTCCCAGCTCCTGCAGGCCGAGCTGTTTCTCCCACGCACAGCAAACAGTGACGGAGACCGACATGGTGACGATAAACAGGCAACTGACCAGAGATACAATGACAGCCAGTCGGAAACCTTTGTGAGACGGCTGGAGGATCACTGAGCGGGAAAGGTACAAAGTATCTTCATTAAAAAAAAGCCGAAACACCCCTCATGTCAAAACAGGGTATCGTCTCAGACCTTTCATTGGTAGAGGGCATCATCTTGCAATAGGTTGTGTGTAGAGAAAGAAGACATGGCATAGTGGTTAAGGTGTTCTTTAACCCACACGTTTCTGGCTCCATCCCAACAACAGCCAGCTTATTACAGTGTAAAGCATTTACAGGCATACCCCACATTCACGTACGCAATGGGACCGGAGCATGTATGTAAAGCGAAAATGTACTTAAAGTGAAGCACTACCTTTTTTCCACTTATCGATGCATGTACTGTACTGCTATCGTCATATACGTGCATAATTGATGTAAATAACGCATTTGTAACAGGCTCTATAGTCTCCCCGCTTGCGCACAGCTTCGGTACAGGTAGGGAGCCGGTATTGCTGTTCAGGACGTGCTGTCAGGCGCATGCGTGAGCTGCCATTTGCCTATTGGGTGATATGTCCTTACTCGTGAGTGTACTTAAAGTGAGTGTCCTTAAACCGGGGTATGCCTGTATTAGAAAATACCAATTGAAGGTTTAGTTTCCAATAAAAGTAGCTCAATAGGATGCCATAAGAAGCAGATTAGCAAACTTCCTTTTATTAGCTTTTATCCCGTTTTTGATTTATTTTAACGTGTTCTCCAAGGCCCAAAGCCTGCAGTAGATTGTCTGCATGGCAACTCCTGCTGTTTTCGTCTCACTTAGGCTGAGATTATAGTGCTCGCGGTGGTCCGCGCATTGAGAACATACTCATACCTGTTGATATGGAGGAGTCTTCAAGGAGAGAGCATGTATCCTGCTCAAGATTTTTAAACTTTCATATACAACCTTAAAAACGTGGACCTATAAGAGTAATATACTGTAGCGTCGGGAGGTCACCTTATCACCTCCCCTTAGCAGTAGTAAGGGTGTTCATGAGGGTCAAGCAGGGATATCCTGAAAGCGGTTTAGGTGTCAGGGCTCGGAATAAGACTTGCCGTGGGAAGACAGATATTTTGACCACAAGTGTAATGCGCTTTAATATGTTGCATCCTTAGCAATAAGAGGCACATGCTTCGTGTATGTTCCATATTCTGCTCAGTCACATGTTGCTCAGGAGGATGCAGACGCACACTGAGATGTTTCACAAAAACCCCAAGTACATGATTAGGCTCCTTACTATTTAACCTCTTAGGTGTTGCATTGCAGTGTACAGCTAGCTGTGTGCTGCAGGCATAGGAGGGGTAAACTGGTCTCTGTTACATGAGCAGTGTTTTTTTGTACCTTTTTGTGGTTAAGGACCCCTATAATTATACTGTGAAAATCTGCGGAACCCCAACTCTCTCTAATAGTGCATCTGAGAGCAGATGCATTGTAAGGAACCCCAACCCTCTCTAATAGTGTGTCTGAGATCAGATGCATTGTAAGGAACCCCAACCCTCTCTAATAGCACGTCTGAGATCAGAAGCATTGTAAGGAACCCCAAACCTCTATAATAGCGCTTCTGAGATCAGATGCATTGTAAGGAACCCCAACCCTCTCTAACAGAGAGTCTGAGATCAGATGCATTGTAAATTCTTCTGTATTTGGTACAATTTTCTGGTTACCTTAAACTTGCAAATAACTCTCTAGGAATGCCCACGGAACCCTTGTTGAAAAAACACTGAACTAGGGTGTCCTTCAACATATTGCAGTAACAAAGGACAGCAGTGGTCTTATATTTGCGTTGGACACTGAGATGGGTCTCATCGTTTGTTGGACAAACTTGAGAAAGTGACCTGGTCTCATGGTAGCCACTCACACTTTTCTCAAATGTGTCCCCTAAAACAGGGATCCCCAACTCCAGTCCTCAAGGACCACTAACAGTGCAGGTTTTTCGGATACCCCTGCTAGAGCACAGGTGGTTCGGTCAAAATGATTGGGCCATCTGTGCTAATGAGAGAATATCCTTAAATCCTGCACTGTTAGCATTTCCTACTTCTAGGACTGAGATGCTACTCATTCTCTGGTGCCAGGACATTCAAACGTGGACCGCCCCTGGATCTGAAAGACTTTAACCCCTGTGCTGCCAGAGGGACCTGAGACGCATTGCATTAGGGTTATATTAATGGTGGTGAAACCCCTTTAAATTCACTTCTCGCTGCTTCCTCCCATGGATTCTCCGTCACTGCCAGCATGCAAGTGCTGAAACTTGGGTTTACACATTCATTCCTATACAAGGTATAACACGAACGCTGTATCAATGAACAGAACTCTGCTGGTAATCAGACGGTGAGTAACTCTGAAGTGATCTGTGATAAGGGACCACTGGAGACCCCCTGTCCCAGTAACTTTATATGGGCCTGTAATAAAACTATTAGGCGCACATATTAACCCCTTTGCTGTCAGAGTCCGGCAATGTCTTACTGTATCTTGCAATGGGGTTCTCACAGGGTGTTTAACCCCTCCTTGCCTGGCTCTCACTTAAAGGAGGGTCACACGTGTGTGAGATGGTGATGTAAATTAGTGTAGACTCGCATTCCTTTTCCACGGGGTACTGGGGTTCAGGCTGGCTGGTTCTGCATGCTGGTAAGAAGGGTGCAAGGGACTTTTATGTGACAATACAGTTTTCTTTTGAGACAAGACAATGATCCATACACACTTCTTCCCTGGGTGCCATATACCCTTTACAACTCAATATGCCTCTTTGTCCTCCAACGCAACTACAATACACATCACTGCGAAATGCTCAAAGAGCTAGATTGGTCATCACTTGAGTCTGGGCGCAAAGTTCATCTCTTCTCCTGTCTTGCCTTCAAATACTTACTGGGCAAGCTACCCGTATATCTGAACAAGCTCCTCACCCCTAGCACATGCAGCACTTATCATCTGAGATCTGACTCCAAATGACTGTTCATGGTCTCATGGTTCAACAAAGTATTCGGCCGTTCCTCTTTCTCTTACCGTGCACCCCAAAACTGGAACAGTCTACCGGAGACTCTCACATCCACCAGCAGTCTAAGTTCTTTTAAAATGAAAGCTGTCTCACATTTGGATCTGGTCTGTAACTGTTATAAACGCCTATAAAATATACTATCTCTTATTGGGCATGCAATGTCTTGTATATAATGTACTGTATAACCCTTTTCACTAATTGTAACTACAGCTAAACCCCGTTATAACGCGGGTCTCGGGGTCCACCCCGAGACCACCGCGTTACTAACGGGGTCGCGGAAAAAAATGGCCGCCGCGTTAGCGATATTCATCCTGCGGGACAGGAGATGGGAGCGGGCATGTCCCTCCGTCCCCCGCTTCCCCCTGTCACCGCGGGACACGGAGCCGCGGGGCAGGGATGGGAGCGGGGAGAGTCCCTCTGTCCCGCTTCACCCCCATGTCAACCGCGGGACAGGCGGGGAAGGAGATGGGAGCGGGATGTCCCTCCTGTCCCCGCTTCCCCCTGTCAACGCGGGGGACAGGCCGCGGGGCAGGAGATGGGAGCGGGGATGTCCTCCTGTCCCCGCTTCCCCTGTCACCGCGTGACAGCCCCGGGGCAGGAGATGGGAAGTGGGGATGTCCCTCAGGTCGCCGCTTACCTCAGATCCCGCTGCCCTGCATGAGGTGGTAGCGGGGGGTTTCTCTCCCCACCGCTGTCCCTGGCGCTCCGCTGCCTGCGGGAGGAGGGGGGGGGGGGGGGGGGAGCGGGTGGTGGTGCTGGTTCGGCGGCCTTCTGCTCCGACCCCACCCCCCGTCTGTGTAGAGTGAGAGAGTGGTGTGTGTGTATGTTATATGGGAGAGAAAGTGTGTGTGTGTATGTGGTTGTGAGTGTGTGTAAGTGTCTGTGAGTGTGTGTAAGTGTCTGGTGTGGTGTAAGTGGGTGTAGTGTCTTGGTGTTGTGAGTGTCTAAGTGTGTCTAAGTGTGTCTAAGTGTTGTAAGTGTGTCTAAGGTCTGTGAGTGGCGTCGTAAGGGGTGTGGGTTGGGAGTGTGGGGGGGTGGTGGGAAGTGTCGGCTGGGGAAGTGCGGGGGAGTGAGTGTGAGGGGCTGTGTGGGTGGGAGGGTGTGTGAGGGTGGTGAGGCGGTTGTGGGAGGGGTGGGGGAGTGGTGAGGTGTGGGTGTTGAGTGGGTGGGTGTGGAGGGTGGTGGGAGTGCTGTAAGTTGTGTGGGTGTGGTGTGGTGTGGTGTGTGTGGGTTGTGGGTGTGGGTTGTGGTGTTGTGTGGTGGGTGTGTGTGGGTGTGTGTGTGTGGTGTGTGTGTGTGGTGTGGGTGAGTGTGCAGTGTGTGTGTTCAAGGTGCAGGTGTGTGTGCAGTGTGTAGTGGTGCATGTGTGAGCAGATGAAGCATGTGTGCAGTGTGCAGTGTGTGTCAGTGTGTCATGGTGCGTGTGAGCAATGAGAGGGTGTTGTGTGTGCAGTGCTGCGGAGTGTGTGTGCAGTGTTGTGTCAGTGTGTGCAGTGTGAGCAATGAGCCAGTGTGTGTGCAGTGTGCAGTGGTGTGTGCAGTGGTCAGTGGTGAGTGAGTGTGAGCAGAGCAGTGTGTGTGCAGTGTGCAAGTGTGCAGTCGTGTCAATGGGACAGTGTGTGCAGTGTGAGCAGGTGTGTGCAGGTGTGTGCAGTGTGTCAGTGTGGGCAGCGCAGTGTGACAATGAGCAGTTTGAGTTGTGTGCATGGGTGTCAGTGTGGCAGCGTGTGAGCAATGAGCAGTGTGGGCAGTGTGCAGTGTGTGTGCAGTGGTGGTCATGTGTGAGGGGAGCAAGAGCAGTGTTGTGTGACAGTGTGCGGTGTGTGTGCAGTGTGTCAGTGTGCAGTGTGAGCAATGAGCAGTGTGGTGCAGGTGTGCAGTGTGTGGCAGGGTCAGTGTGTGCAGTGTGAGCAATGAGCAGTGGTGTGCATGTGCAGTTGGTGCAGGTTGTCAGGTGTGTGCAGTGGAGCATGCGCAGTGTGTGTGCAGTGTGCAGTGTGTGTGCAGTGTGTCAGTGTGAGCAATGAGCAGTGTGTGTGTAGTGTGGCAGTGTGAGCAATGAGCAGTGTGTGTGCAGTGAGTGTGTGCAGTGTGTGCAGTCCCCACCGCCGCCACCAGTCTAAGTTCTTTCAAAACTAAGGCTGTCTCACATTTTAATCTGGTCTGTAACTGTTACATACGCCTATAACTTATATTACCGTATTTCCTCGATTGTAAGACGCACCATGGATTTGTAAGACGCACCATGGATTTGGCCCTTACAATCGAGGAAAATTACCATTCCACTTACAATGTTCCAGGAAAGGTCCCATGTCAGCGGAAGATGAAGCGGCGGTGGTGGCGGCAGGAGAGGTCACACGTCTGCAGATTGTTGAAGATGGACAGCGGGCGGGAGTACGGCGGGACAGGGCCCACGTCTGCAGGTGAATGAAGATAAGAAGGCAGCGGGTGGCGGTGGCAGGAGATCATAATAGCAGGAGAGCTGAGCAGCAGCAGAACGGCATAGGGGAACGGCTGGGAAGGAGCACACTGTAACACCGGAAGTTGACCGGTGTCTGACTTCTGCTTACAGTGTGCACAACCCTGTGCCGCTCTGCTCCTGCTCAGCTCTCCTGCTATTATGATCTCCTGCCGCCACCGCCACCCGCTGCGTTCTTATCTTCATTCACCTGCATACGTGGGACCTCTCCTGCCGCCGCTCGCTTCGTCCTCCGCTGACATAGGACCTTTCCTGAAACATGGTAAGTGAAACGAGGGGGTTAGTAATGTGGACACTTTATTTTGTATTTTTTTATACATCGATTCTAAGACGCACCCCGATTTCAGACATGTGAAAATCGGAAAAAAAGGTGCATCTTAGAAGCGAGGAAATAGGGTATCTCTTACTGTGCATGCAATGTCTTGTATATAATGTATAACCTGTTCACTTATGTAACTATGTATTGTAACCATGTATTATTTGTCATCTTAACTCTATGCCCAGGACATTCTTGGAAACGAGAGGTAACTCTCAATGTATTACTTCTTGGTAACACATTTTATAAATAAATAAATCACTAGCTAATAAGATCTTCCGCCTGCAGGTGCCAGTTCCATTAAGTTCTGGAACTAAGGATGGGTTGGTCACCTGACAGGGACTTCTCTGGCAACATAAAATAAGATACAAGCAATTGGTTACAGTTAGCTGGCCTTCCCTAAATATTAACCTGTTAACTCCCTATTAACCCCTGCTATGGGGAATAGTAATCCCACTAGGGGGGTTTACAGGTGGTTTCTTTGAGGAGCAGCTGAGGATCACCCATATATACACACACGCTGATTTGGGGTGAGCATCTTTACTCTTGTGTTAGTCAATGATGCCCTAATACAGGAGCGGCCAACTCTAGTCCTTAAGGCCCACCCATAGGTTTGGTTTTAATGATATCCTTGCTTCAGCACAGGTGGCTCAATCAGTGGCTAAGTTGATGACTGAGCCACCGATTGATCCACCTGTGCTGAAGCAGGGATAGCCTTAAAACCGGACGGTGGCCCTTGAGGACTAGCGTTGGCCATCCCCTGCCCTAACAGAACACCAACTCCAATATTACAATACGAAAAGAACACAATTTAAAGCAGCGGTTATAGCGTCTCAGAAAAGCAGCAGTACTGTGACTGGTTTGAAGAATTATTAAAAACTGGGGGAAAGATTTCTGGACCTTTCGGAAAAATGTCCACACTATACATGCTTTAAAAGCAAATACAGGACAGAAACTGTATGAAATAAATATCTTTCCTTTAAAAAAACAAAGTCGAAGAGTAAGGCCGCGCTTATAGTGCTGGCGACGGCGACGCGACCGATGACGTCACCCGTCGCCGTCAGCACCCACAATAGTTATAATTTGGTTTTTAGCGACGGTCGCCAATGACGTCACCAAAGGGGGCGGGCCCCGGTCTCTGATTGGTTTACATGTGGCGACTGTCGCTAAAAAATCAAATAGACCCGGCTACCAATTTGTTTGCCGCTCCGTCACTCCGTCGCCCTTACTATAAGCGCTGGCGACAGAATCAATGTATTTGTTTTCGAGTGATGTCGCGTCGCAAGGCACTATAAGCTCAGCCTTGGTAGCGATACTGCATACTGCATACTTCCAGCAAACTTGCACCACTAATAAACATTTTTTAAAGCCGCAATACTGCATTACCCCCTTTCTCTTCTTATTTGTATGTATTTAAAGCATATGACAACGTATAATTCTACATTCTTACCCAAGCTGGCAAACGTTTGGTGCTCCGGGTGTAAATCTATCAAAATTCTGAATGTTTGCCCAACATAATGGCCACCTTTCAGTTTCAATCAATCCTTCAGTCCGTGTAACTCAGCAGCTACAATGTATCCTAATATTACTATTAGGATATCTAAAATGATAGGCTAAAGCTGTAAAATTCTAAGCATTATTGAAATCCCTCCTCTCTGATTGGTTAAAATTCCAGGCATTATTCATTCAGTAATACCCGGAATTTTTGCAGCTTGCAATGTGTTTATTTCCAATGTGTTTATTTACAGCCAATCAGCTTTTCCTTTTGTCAGAACAGCTCTGAGACAGGGCAAGGGATTGGTCAGGAGGCAGGAACAGCTTTCAGACAGGGCAGGGGATTGGCCAGATTGCAGCAGGCAGTGACTCCTCCCCCTCCCTCCATGAACAGAGCTTCATTTTGAGTTGAGGAGCGAGAGAGAGTGTTTGTGTAGCTGCAATGTAAGTGGCTGTCTGCAGTGTGTTTGTAGCTGCAGTTTCTCACTGTGTGTGTTTGTGTATGTATATGTATGTAGCTGCAGAGTTTGTGTGTGTGTGTGTGTGTAGCTCCAGTGTGTGTGTGTGTAGCTGCAGTGTGTGTGTGTGTAGCTAGCTGCAGTGTAGGTGTGTGTGTGTTTAGCTGCAGTGTAGGTGTGTGTGTATGTAGCTGCAGTGTAGATGTGTCAGTAGCTGCAGTGTGTGTGTGTGTGTGTGTGTGTGTGTGTGTGTGTGTGTGTGTGTGTGTGTGTGTAGAGCTGCAGTGTGTGTAGAGCTGCAGTGTGTGTGTGTGTGTACACAGAGGGGACTCATCTCTCGCTGTGCGACCAAGACAACATCAATCAGAAGAAATTACACGTCGGACGCGCGGCCCTGGACTCATAGATAAGTAAGACTTTAGTCTATAAAACATACGTTAAACCCCCCTGTGCTGCCAGAGGGGACCTGAGAACGGGCATTGGCATTAGGGTTATATTAATGGTGGATGAAATGAAACCCCTTTAAATGACTTTTCGCTGGCTTCCTCCGGGCAATCCAATGGATTCATCACGTCACTGCCAGCATGCAAGTGCCTGAAACTTGGGTTACACATTCATTCCTATACAAGGTAAACACGACGCTGTATCAAGGACAGAACCTCTGCTGGTAGTAATAATCAGACAGGTGAGAACTCTGAAAGATGATCTGTGATAAGGGAACCCAACTAGAGACCCCCCTGTCCCAGTAAACTTTATATGGCCTGTATATTAGAAAACTGATTAGGCGGCTCTACATATTAACCCCTTTGCTGTCAGAGTCCGGAATGTCTTACGTATCTGTGCAATGGGGTGCTCAAGGGGTGTTTAACCGCCTCCTTGCCTGGCTCTCACTTAAGGAGGGTCTCCCGTTGTGTGGATGGTGATGTAAATTAGTGTGAGACGTCCGCATTCCTTTTCCACGGGGTACTGGGGTTCAGGCTGGTGTGTTATGCATGCTGGTAAGAAGGGTGCAAGGGACTCTCTTATATGTTGACAATACAGTTTCTTTAGTACAAGAACAATTGGATCATACACCATCTTCTTCACCTGGGTGCCATATACCTTTACACCTCAATCTGCCTCCTTGTCGCCCAACGCAACTATACCACATCACTCGCGAAAATGCTCAAGAGCTAGATTGTCATTCACATTGCAGTCCTGGGCGCTCCCAAAGTTCATCTTTCTCCTGTCTTGCCTCAAATATTACTGGTCAGCTACCCGTATATCTGAACAAGCCCTCACCCCTAGCACATGCAGCACGTTATATCTGAGATCTGACTCCAAATGACTGTTCATGGTCTCATGTTTCAACAAAGTATTCGGCCGTCCTCTTTCTCTTACCGTGCACACCCAAAACTGGACAACAGTCTACCGGAGACTCTCACCACATCCACCACCAAAAAAGCATCAAGTTTCTTTAAATGAAACTGTGCTACCCATTTGGATCTGGTCTGTACTGTAAACGCCTATAAAATATTACTATCTTTTGGGCATGCAATGTCTTGTATCTAATGTACTGTAGAACCCTTTTCACTAATTGTAACTACAGCTAAATCCCGTTAAACGAGGGTCTCGGGGGGTCACACCCGAGACCACACGAGTTACTAACGGTTTTTTACGGGGGCGCGGAAAAACAATGGCGCCGCGCTTTAGCCATATTCATCCTGCGGGACAGGAGATGGGAGCGGGCATGTCCCTCCGCTCACCCGCTTCTCTCCCCTGTCACCGCGGGCAGGAACCGCGGGGCAGGAATACGGGATCGGGGAGTGTCATCGCTACGTCCGTACACTGTAACAGCGGGACAGGCCGCGGGGCAGAGATGAGGGGACCGGAGCGGGATGTCCACTCTGTCCCACGGCTATCTCCCTGTCCGAAAGTCGGGAACAGGCCGAGGCGGCAGGAGATGGGAGGCGGGGATTCCCTTCCTGTCCCACGCTATCCCCTGTCACCCGCGTGAGCAGCCCGCGGGGCAGGAGATGAAGTGGAGGAGGTCCTCAGGCGCCGCTTACCCATCACCCAGTGCGATGCATGGAGGTGGTAGCGGGGGTGTTCTTCTCCCCACCGCTTGTCCCTGGCCTCCCCCCGCTCTGCGCGGGAGGAGGGGGGGGAGAGGGTGGTGGTGCTGTCGTCGGGGGCCCTTCCCGCTCGACCCCACCCCCCGTCTGGGATGTGAGAGGTGAGAGAGTGTGTGTGGTATGTTAGTATGGGAGAGAAGTGTGATGTGTGTATGTGGTGTGAGTGTGTGTAAGTGTCTGTGAGTGTGTGTAAGTGTACGCAGTGTGGGGTAAGTGTGGTGTAAGTGGGTCTGTGAGTGTCTGTGCGTGTGTCCTAAGTGTGTCTAGTGTGGTCTAAGTCGTGTAAGTGTGTCTAAGTGTTCTGTGAGGGTGCGTATTGTGTGTGAGGTGTGTGTGGGGTGTTGACGTTAAGTGCGTAGTGTGTGTGAGTGTCTGTGAGTGTCTTAAGTGTGTGGAGTGTTGTGTGAGTGTCTGTGAGTGTGTGTGGATAAGGTGTGTGAGTGTTCGGTGAGTGTGTGGGTGTGGGTGTGTGTGAGTGTATGTGAAGTGTCTGTAAGTGGGTGTGTGGTGTGTGTGGTTGTGGTGTGTGTGTGTGTGTGTGTGTGTGGTTGTGGTGTGTGTGTGTGGTTGTGGTGTGTGTGGGTGTGGTGTGTGTGGTGTGCAGGTGCAGTGTGTGTCAGAGGTGCAGTGTGTGTGGCGTGTGTACAGTGTGTGCAGTGTGAGCAATGAAGCATTGTGTGCAGTGTGCAGTGCTGTGTGCATTTGTTGTCATGTGTGCAGTGTGAGCAATGAGCAGTGTGTGTGCAGTGTGCAGTGCTGTCGATGGTGTGCAGTGTGTCAGAGTGGTGCAGTTGAGCAATGAGTCGTGTGTGTGTGCAGTGTGCAGTGTGTGTGCAGTGTGTACAGTTGTTGCAGTGTGAGCAATGAGCAGGTGTGTGCAGTGCAGTAGTGTGTGCGTGTGTCCAATGGCAGTACTTGTGGTGCAGTGTGCAGTGTGTGTGCAGTGGTGTGGCATGTGTGCGTGTGTGCAGTGTGATCATAGAGCAGTGTGTGTCATGTGGCAGTGTGTGCAGTGTGAGCAATTGAGCAGTGGTGTGGAGGGGGGAGTGTGAGTGTGTGCTGTGTGTCAGTGTGTGCAGTGTGATCAGCAGTGTGGCGTCAGGTGCAGGTCATGTGTGAGTGTGCAATGAGCGTGTGTGTCATGTGCCGTGTGTGTGCATGTGGTCAGTGTGTGCAGCGTGAGCAATGAGCAGTGTGGCATGTGCTGTGTGCAGTGTGCGGCAGTGGTGTGAGAGCTTGTGCAGTGTTGAAGTTATGTGCAGTGTAGGCAGTGAACAATGAGTCAGCTGTGTGGATCAGTGTGCAGTGTGTGGTTGGCGGGCAGTGTGGCTGAGATGTGTGCAGGAATGGCCCAGGTGGATGCATGAAGTGTGGCGTGTGCAGCTGAGAGTGTTTTGCAGTGTGTTAGCATCCCCACCGCCGCCCGCCACCAGTCAAGTTCTTTCAAAAACAAGGGCTGTATCTCACATTTTAATCTGTCTGATACTGATACATACAGCCTATACTATATATTACCGGGGTATTTCCTCCGATTGTAAGACCCACCATGGATTGTGTAAGACGCCCATGTTTGGCCCTTACAAGAATCGAGGAAAATTACCATTACTACTTACAATTTCCAGGAAAGGTCCCATGTCACGGAAGATGAAGCGGCGGTGGGGGGGCAGGAGAGAGGTTTCACAGTCTGCGATTGTGAAGATGGACAAGCGGGCGGGAGTACGGCGGGACATAGCCAGTCTGCAGGTGAATGAAGATAAGAAGGCAGCGGGTGGCGTGGCAGGAGGATCATAATAGCAGGAGGACTGAGACGCATCAGAACGGATAGGGAACGGCTGGGAAGGAGCCCAGTAAACCGGAAGTTGACCGGTGTTTCTGACCTGTACTTGCTTACCTAGTGTGCCGTCACAACCCGGCGCGTCCTGCTCCTGCTCAGCATCATCCTGCTATTAGATCTCCTGCCGCCCACCAGCCACCCGACTGCGTTTTATCTTCATGTCACCTGCATACTGGGGACCCATCCTGCCACTCGCTCGCTTCGTCCTCCACTGACATAGGACCGTCTCCTGAAACATGTAATTGAAACACGTGGGTTAGTAAATGTGACACTTTATTTTGGTATTTTTTACTACAGTCCGATTCTAAGCGCACCCGATTTCAGACAATGTAAAATCGGAGAAAAAAGGTTCATCTTAGAAGCGAGGAAAATAGGGATATCTTACTGTGCAGTATGCCATTCTTGATATAATGTATAACCTGTTCCACTTATGTAACTATGTTATTGAGTACATGTATTATTTGTCATCTTAACTCTATGCCCAGGACATTCTTGGAAACGAGAGGTAACTCTCAATGTATTACTTCTTGGTACACATTTTATAAATAAAATAAATCACTAGCTAATAAGATTGCTTCCGCCTGCAGGTGCCAGTTCCATTAAGTTGGGAACTAAGGATGGGTTGGTCACCTGACAGGACTTCTCTGGCAACATAAAATAAGATACAAGCAATTGGTTACAGTTAGCTGGCCTTGCCCTAAATATTAACCTGTTAACTCCTATTAAACCCCTGCATGGGAATAGTAATCCCACTAGGGGTGGTTACAGGTGTTTCTTTGAGGAGCAGCTGAGGATCACCCAATATACAACACACCTGATTTGGGGTGAGCATCTTTACTGTGTTAGTCAATGATGCCCGAATACAGGAGCGGCCAACTCTAGTCCTTAAGGCCCACCCATAGGTTTGGTTTAATGATATCTGCTGCTTCAGCACAGGTGGCTCATCAGTGGCTAGATTGATGACTGAGCCACCGATTGATCCACCTGTGCTGAAGCAGGGGATAGCCTTTAAAACCGGACGGTGGCCCTGAGGACTAGCGTTGGCCATCCCCTGCCCTAAACAGAACAACCAACTCCAATATACAATACGAAAAGAACACAATTTTAAAGCAGCGGTATAGCGTCTCAGAAAAGCAGCAGTACTGTGACTGGTTTGAAGAATTATTAAAAACTGGGGGAAAGATTTCTGGACCTTTTCGGAAAAATGTCCACACTATACATGTCTTTAAAAGCAAATACAGGACAGAAACTGTATGAAATAAATATCTTTCCTTTAAAAAAACAAAGTCGAAGAGTAAGGGCCGCCTTATAGTGCTGGCGACGGCGACGCGACCGATGACGTCACCCGTCGCCGTCAGCACCCACAAAGTTGATTAATAATTTGGTTTGGTTAGAGCGACGTCCATGACGTCCACCAAAGGGGGCGGGCCCGGTCCTCTGATTGTTTACATGGGCGGCTGTCGCTAAAAAATCAAATAGACCCGGCTACCAATTGTTTGCCCGCTCCGTCACTCCGCGCCCTTACTATAATAAGCGCTGGCGACAGAATCAATGTATTTGTTTTCGAGTGATGTCGCGTCGCAAGGCACTATAAGCTCAGCCTTGGTAGCGATACTGCATACGCATACTTCCAGCCAACTATGCACCACTATAAACATTTTTAAAGCCGCAATACTGCATTACCCCCTTCTCTTCTTATTTGTATTTTTAAAGCATATGACAACGTATAATTCTACATTCTTACCCAAGCTGGCAAACGTTTGGTGCTCCGGTGTGTAAATCTATCAAAATTCTGAATGTTTGCCCAACATAATGGCCACCTTTCAGTTTCAATCAATCCTTCAGTCCGTGTAACTCAGCAGCAAGGTATCCTAATATTACTATTACGGATATCTAAAAATGATAGGCTAAAGCTGTAAAATTCTAAGCATTATTGAAATCCCTCCTCTCTGATTGGTTAAAATTCCAAGAATTATTCAGTCAGTAATACCCGGAATTTTTGCAGCTTGCAAAATTGTTTTTCCAATGTGTTATTACAGCCAATCAGCTTTCTTTTGTCAGAACAGCTCTGAGACAGGGCAAGGGATTGTCAGGAAGGCAAACAGCTTTCAGACAGGGGGGGATTGGCAGATTGCAGCAGGCAGTGACTCCTCCCCCTCCCTCCATGAACAGAGCTTCATTTTGAGTTGAGGAGGCGAGAGAGAGTGTTGTGTAGCTGCCATGTAAGTGGCTGTCCTGCAGTGTGTTTGTAGCTGCAGTTTCTCACTGTGTGTGTTTGTGTATGTATGTATGTGTGCAGAGTTTGTGTGTGTGGTGTGTGTGTAGCTCCAGTTGTGTGTGTTGTAGCTGCAGTGTTTTGTGTGTGTAGCTAGCTTTGTAGGTGTGTGTGTGTTTAGCGCAGGGTGCAGTGTAGGTGTGTGTGTATGTCGCTGCAGTGTAGATGTTCAGTAGCTGCAGTGTGTGTGTGTTGTGTGGTGTGTGTGTTGGTGTGTGTGGTGGTGTGTGGTGTGTGTTGTGTGTGTGTGTGTGTGTGTGGGTT